>LZPO01027496.1:216406-228575 GCA_001675575.1 Neotoma lepida | reverse complement strand
AAATGTCCCTCATAATCTTGGACATTTGAATACTTGGTCCCCAGCTGGTGGCACTGTTTTAGGAAAGTTCAGAAGGTGTGGTAGTTTGAATGTAGTTGGCCCCCCATAAGCTCNTAGAGAGTGGCACTATTAGGAGATGTGGCATTGTTGGAGTGGGTGTGGCCTTGTTAAAGGATATGTGTCACTGTAGGGGCAGGCTTTGAGGTTTCCTATGCTCAGGATATTGCACAGTGTCTCAGTTGACTTCCTGTTGCCTGCAAGATGTAGGACTTCTCCAGCACCATGTCTGCCTGCATGTTGCCATGCTCCCCACCGTGGTGACAATGGACTGAACCTCTGAAACTGTAAGCTACCTCAATTAAATATTTTTTCTTTGTAAGAGTTGCTGTGGTCANGGTGTCTCTTCATAGCAAAAAAACCCTAACTAAGAAAGAAGTTATGCCTAGCTGCAGGATGTTACCGAAGTTGGGCTTTGANAGTAAAATGTGCCCACCAATTCAAGTTTACTCTCTCTGCTTTCTGCTCATAGTAGAGGATGTATGCTCTGGCTGCCATGCCTTCTACTTGTTATACCTCCACTCTGCCATTATGAACTCTAGCCCTCTGGAACTGTGAGCTCAAATAAACTCTTCTCCAAGTTGTATGGGTCATGGTGCTTTATCACAGAAACAGAGAAGTAACTGTAACACATGGATAACGGCTACATCAGTTTTCCAGGTAAGGTTGCTATGAAAATGGGGGAAAGGAGGCAGCCCTCTGCAAGAAGGAAAAGGAAGGTGAGGGTGTGACTCAGTGGTGGAACACTTGCCTGACATGCCTGAGACCCTGGGTTTGATTCCCGGCACTGCAAAAATAAAATAAAGAGAAGAGAATGTGGAGAGACTATTGAGAGGAGACAGAGAAGGAGNATAGGCATTGGAGGTAGTATTTGCATGCTACTCTGAAGAATCATACATTACAGGGTAGGTGTCTGACAACCGGTGTGAAGAAACACTATCCCAGCCCCATTTTTCTGTTTCCAAACCCCAAGTATAAGACAGTGTGGTGATTTGAATAAGAATGGCCCTCATAGGCTCATGTATTTGAATGCTTAGTCACAAGGGAGTGGATCTGTGTGAAACAATTAGAAGGATTAGGAGGCGTATCCTTGTTGGAGGAGGCGTGGCCTTATTGGAGGAAGTGTGCCACTAGGGGTGGGCTTTNAAGTTTCAAAAGCCCAAGCCAGGGCTAGTCTTTCTCTTAGCTGGCTGCCCNAGGACCAGCTATTTCTCCAGCACCACGCCTGCCNGCATGCTGCCATGCTCCTCACCGTGATAATAATGGATTAAGCCTCTGAAACTATAAATGCCTTTCTTTATAAGAGTTGCCGTGGTCATGGCNTCTCTTCACAGCAGTAGAACAGTGACTAATAGACAGAATCANAGCTCTTAGTTTTGCTTATCTAGTTATAAACCAGTCTCTACAAAAGCAAATGTGGAGTTAGTTAGGTACTGTGTGGTACACATGTAATAGCCCCTAGCTCCTTCGCTCGGGAGACTGAGGCAGGAGGATTGCTTTGAGTTTAAGGCCAGACTAGATATATATAACAAGGCCCTGTTTCCGTGCCCCAAACCAAAATAATCCATCAAATCCCCCAACTAAACACAAAACAACAGCAACAAATGCCTCAAACAGACCGAGTTTTCTCAGTTTGTTGGGCTAAGAGTGCACCTTCCCATGTAGACGCAGGCTCCCTCAGTGCAAACATGTAGAAGTTTCCAGACCTTCTTAATCTTAGCTCTTTAGTGATGCTGTGCCACCCCTGCCTCACTCTACTGCTTTAAGCCAGTGAGCATCCAAGGGAGGGGAGTACATAAGAGACTACAGCTCATTTGGGACAGCCTACCATATTCCTTCAGGCTTCTGTTGAATTTTATGTAACTCTGCTTAGAGCAAGCTGCCGCAAGCAATCTCCCCTGATGGNAAACAGGAAGTTGGGTCCCAAAAGGGACTGTAATGTATAGAGACAGATTGAGACCCTGAAGTGAGTCTGGCCCAAAGCTAACACAGAGACTCTGAAGGAGAAGTGTGGGGTTTGGATCTGAGCTACAAGAGCTGCTGGGGTCTATCCAGCAGGGCAGCTTTCCAGGACAGCAATGGAAGCAGAGAACTCATGTTAGTTATACACAGAGTTCTGGATGTACTGCCGGTCATTTGAGAACTCCCAGGAGTGAGGGCAGGACCCAGTAAGACCGGAAGAATTGAAGCTTGGAGTGTTGTCTGGTTCCAAGAGTTAGCTGCCACCAGACAAATTCTGGTGCATCCTACAGGCTCTCACATGACTACTGCTAATAACTTTGCTTTGGTTCGTCTTTGTTCCACCCCTTGTTCTCACTCACCCCAGCCTCTGCTTTTCATTTTGCAGTATGAAGCTTGGGGAGTTGAATTAAAACACTCGGTTCAGAATACATTCTCATCAACAGTCAGTGTAGGGCAGAGTTCTTTCTCCCCACCCTCTCTCTCTCTTTGAAAAAAAGACGTGTGTGTGTGTGTGTGTGTGTGTGTGTGTGTGTATGTATGTGTGTGTATAAAGACCTGAAAAGGTCATCTGTTGCCTTCCTCTAACACTCTTCCTATTTCTTTGGAGACAGGGTCTTTCCCTAAACCTAAGGCTCACACATTTTCTTGGCTAAGCTAGAAGCTAAGAAGCCTGAATGATCNTCTTGCCCTCATCCCTTCAGAGCTGGGGTTACAGACATGCATGGGATGCCTGTCTTGTTCTATGGGTTCTGGGATCAGATCTCCAATTCTCATAATTTCACAGCAAGTGCTCTTAACTGCAGAACCATTTCTCTAGACCTTTCCTGTAGATGAATTTCTAANTAGTCTTATTAAATAAAAAACACTGAGTCAGATATAGGGGTGAAAACCTGAGAGATCAGGGAAATAGGGAAAGCCACAGCTAACCTCACCTCACCAACTCCACAGCTTCCAAAGAGAGCTACTTCCTGTCTACCCACACCTATATGCCTTTCTGTTCTGTTCTCTCATTTGCTCTCTCAGCCTAGCTACATCACTTCCTCTTCCTGCCCAGCTCTGTCACTTCCTGTCTGTCTGTACAGACCTCCTATGGTTGGTGCTGGGATTAAAGATGTGTGTCATCATGCCTGGCTCTGTTCCCCAGTGTGGCCTTGAACTCACAGAGATCCAGACAGATCCCTGCCTCCCAAATGATAGGATTAAAGGCGTGTGATATCATTGCCTGACTTTTGTTTTTTCTTATAGTGGCTGGCCTTTTCCTCTGATCCTCAGATAAATTTTATTGGAGGACACAGTATATTGGAGGACACAATACATCACCACATTTTCCCCTACCTTTCTTCAAACAGGATCTCTGTAAATAGCTTAGACTGGNCTCAAACTCTCATGCCAGCAAACTCAGATACCTTTCTTTTTTAAGGTATTTTCTTGCCACACAGTGGTGGCACATGCCTTTAATTCCAGCACTTGGGAGGCAGAGGCAAATGGATCTCTGTGCGTTGGAGACCAGCCTGGCCTACAGAGTGAGTTCTAGGATGGCCAGAGCTACACAGAGAAACCTTCTCTCAAAAAACTCTTGTTTTTAAAAAGTTTATTTTAGTTTTGATATTTTGAGACAGTGTCATGTAGCCCAGGCTAGCCTTGCACTCACTTGCTATTTAGTAGAAGGTGACCTTGACCTTTATTTCCACCTCTCACGTGCTGGGATTCCAGGTACTTATTTGAGAGGGGTTTTTCTACAAATCCCAGGCTGGCCTTGAATTCACTAAGTAGCCCAGATTGGTCTCAAACTCAAAGTAATTCTCCTGTCTCAGTCTCCCAAATGTTGTGATTACTCTTAGTCCAGCTTCCTTTTAAACTTGTGCTTTTTCTTTGTGGAGTCAGTTTTTTTTTCTACCACTGTTAAGTGAATTCTGGGGAATCAATCTCAGCCAGATTTGTGCGGCAAGCATTTTCACCCGCTGAGCCAACTTGTCAACCCTAAAATTTTGCATTTTCTGATCTATGAAAACTGCACTCTCATTGACTACTTTCTGTAGACATCTCACTCTGGTGCTGTTGAAATACAGCTGGACAGCACATAGTGTCTGTCCCAGTGACAGACCTACAATGTGATGGAGGCCCCACAAGATTCTGTCGCCTTAGGACATCACGACTCTCTTAATGCNTGTAAACATACTCCGTGATGTGCTCTCGGTGACTCATTTCTCAGAACGTTTTCTCAGATATCTTCATCGTTAAGTGAGAGATAACTGTGACAATATTCTGGGTATATGGAGTGATGCTATATGTATGTTTCATATACACAAATAANAACTAGGAAGAGGAAAGGGCAAGATGACCCTCAACCCACCCTCCTTGTGAGACACTTTNGGTTCCTTGGCTCACTTAGCTCCAATGATCTTCTCTCCTCCTTCTCTCATGGGCCAGGGTCACTAAATGGGCAGCCAAGCCCAGCCCATCTCCAACTTTTAAGGAACTAAATATCTTACTCAATGACCGGTTTCCATCTTGTGAAAATTTTGCCACTCGCCTTCTCTTGTGCATCTGAGAGACTGAGAAATGGTTTNTAAAAACAGNATGATGATATTTGCACTAAAATAAAGGTTTTGTTGGCCCAGAAGGAGAAGTCTTTGNAGAAATAATTTTTATTTATCTTTATTTGATGTGTACAAATGTTTTGCCTGCATGTATGTATGTGTACCATGTTCGTGCTTGGTGCCCAAAGAGACCAGAACAGGACATTGGAACTCCTGGGACTGGAGCTAGGGAGAGTTATGAGTGGCCATGTGGGTGTTTCCAACTAAACCCGGGCTTTCTGCAAGAGCAATAAGTGCACTTAACTGCTAACCATCTCTCTAGCCCTAGATGGAGAAGTCTTAGTCTATTTGGGCTGCTATATAAAATTATAATTAGGTTATGGTTAANTTTTGGAGGCTAGAAAGTCCAAGGCCTAAGTCATGGTAGATCTGGAATTGGTGAGGGTCACTTCCACGTTTGCAGATGGTGTTTTGTTGTGTTCTCATACAGTAAAGGGCACAGAGAACATCCCTGTGTATGCTCCTCTTTTTAGAAGGGCACAAATTCCATTATTAAAGCCACAGCCTCAGCNGGTAGGTGGTGGTGNACGCCTTTAGTCCCAGCTCTTGGNAGGCAGAGGCAGGCGGATCTCCGTAAGTTCAAGGTCAGCCTGGTCTACAGAGTGAGTTCCAAGACAGCCAGGACTGTTTCACAGAGAAACTCTGTCTCAAAAACAAACAAACAAACAAGTAAAACCAAAACAAACAAACAAAAATAAAGCAACAAAAAAANCCCCAAACAAACAAAAAGTCACATCCTCTTGGCATCATTTGACCTTAACTACTTCCCTAATTCCTCATCTCCAAATACATTCACAAGGAGGATTAAGATTTCAGTATTTGAAATTTTGGAGAAATTCAGTCCAGAAGAGTGGAAATGACTTTGGACAGCTATCTAGCTATCCCTGTCACCTGGAGGGATGAGGAAGGGACCGGCAGAAACGCCCTGGTCTCTGAGGTACCTGTGCAAGGGCAGAGGCAAGGAAAGGAAGACTGGAGAAAGGGGACCCCCTGGCTTCATCCCATNGGCGTCCATCCCTAAGGAGCAGAGACCATAAGAAATGACCACTGGGGACACATCTTTCCTGCAGAAGCTCTTTCTCTCTGGAGGGAGTGTGGCCAGATGACCTTGGTTTAATCATAATCAAGACAGGAACAGAAATAGGCAAGGATAGGATGGGCAACTTGTGATCACGGGTTGTACATGAAGTGGGAGACTTTGTACATGTTTCATTTCTCTTGACCTTCATTAAAAGGACATCTTGCCTTCNCTTGAAAACATTCCTATCCTCTGTTTAAAGAAACATGTTTATAAGTTAAATTTAAATTTTAAGATAATACATTTTTAGTGAACACTATAAATGGCAGCACTTCATATGAAGAAATAAACCACTAAACATTTCTAAGTACTAAATAATAAAAGAACAACTTCTTGTTGAACGTGAATGTGTGCAGAAATATCCACATGACACATTTAAACATTGCAATTGCTGATATTTTTACTTATCTTGACTCTAGNATGCCAATTCCAGCACTACAAAATGCCTTTTTCATTTTAAGACAGAGTCTCTCCGTGTAGCCCAGGCTGGCCTTGAATTCAAGATCCTCCTGCCTCAATCTCCCGAGTACTGAGACCACAGAGTACACCACCAAGCTTAGCATGCGAGAGTCTTTCTCCTCAGTTTAGATAGAAATGTAGATTCACCCTCCTACTCCTATTTATGCTTGTACCTGCAGATGACGCCTGAATGCAGGTAATGCATTTCACTGCAGTCCACTTCTCACCAGGGGCATATTTACTCTNTGCGTTTTAAGTTCTAGTCCTAAGGTTCTGCTGAACTCTAGACTGGGATGTCAGTGAGTGATGCTTTGTCCTGATATGCTTCAACACACATTTCAGCAGCTCTTGGCACTGGCTCACTTCACCGTGGCAAGGGAGAGGCTTATAGGTTGACAGAGCCGTGGGCAGGAAGGATGAAGACCAAAGAGGAAGTAAGAGGAAGCTACATCACTTTTTCCTGAGTCCATTCCGTTTTTTTTTTTTAAAAGATTTATTTATTATGTATACAGAAGAGGGCACCAGGTCTCATTACAGATGGTTGTGAGCCACCATGTGGTTGCTGGGAATTGAACTCAGGACCTCTGGAAGAACAGTCAGTGCTCTTAACCTCTGAGCCATCTCTCCAGCCCCGAGTCCATTCTATTTTTAAAAGATAAGTTTCCAAAGACACTTGGGTTGTAGTTAGTGACCACTATAGTAGGAATGTCTGTCTCTCTCCCATTCCCTAANCCATATGTTGAAATCCTAACCTNTAGAAGATGGAAAGAGTTGATGGGGCTTTTTGGAGGTGGTTAGATTGTGAGTGCAAAGCTCTCCTAAAAGGGAGATCCTGGGGGACTAGCTGACCCTTTCCACCATGTGCGGTCATAGAGTAGACAGCCAGCTTTCAGGGTTATAGACCAATGGAAGACCCGAGTTCACCATAGACTGAACTTCGCAGCATCCAGAGAAGGGAGTAGTAAATTTCTGTTGTTTCTGAGCTGCTTAGTTTGTGGTTTTGTCCTAGCTAAAGTGAATGGAGTGATACGTGCCTACACATTTGCTTCTAAGTTATACAATCACATCAATAACTTTATCAGCAACTTGGCAGAAAACGGACAAATCACATGTTGAGAGAAACCTGAAACCTATTCTGTTCATCCCACAGGAGATTACTTGATTGAATGAGGAGAAGGGCCTGCTCAGTGGTCAGCCTTTCCAGTGAATTCCCAGACAGCCCTTCAGATCATGCTTGTCACAGCTTGGCAAGGCCATTCAGTTTCTCTCTTGGGAGATAGTTACTTCCTGCCATCATTAGCCTTAACTCGGCAGCATCTTCTTTCTCACCAGAAACCAAAGCCTCCAAGTTGCTTGCCGCCACACAGCGTTTGGCTCCAATAAGTGTCTTATCTCATTGCTCCCGGCAGTGGGGCTCATGTGTCTACTTCTCTTCAAGCCAACTTAGATGAATTAGAGCTTCATAATTACATAGTTTCCTGCATCAGAGGCCAGGGAAATGCTTTGGTGAGTTGATTCATGCCCCAGGCTTTACTTCTGCTCTGGTCCATTTCAACTTCTTCCTTCAAAAAGGCACCAANGTGTCCAGTTCAAAAGACTGCTGCCCAACAAGCTGGGACAGTCCCACATCACGGTGACTAATGTNTATGTGTAGGGTNGGGGTAGGNGGTAGGCAGAAGGGGGTGTGCTCTGTTCTCTTTCTTGACTCTTTCCCACACCCAGATTCACATCCTGTTCTTGCATGGATGTAAAAGGCCCACGCAGACCTGCCACGTCTATGAAGAATCCGAATCCAGGCAGCCCACTTCTCAATCTGCAGGTACCTGCTGCTCTCAACCTCTCCACCCATCTACTTCTTGTTTGAAAATATCTTGAGTTTTGCTGGTCACTTCCAGGAATGAAAAAGGACAATGACAACTCAACATCTTCTTCCCCATGTCCCTGTTTTCACAAGGAATGCAACCCCAGATTGAAGGACTAGATGATGTCACGACACAGGAGTATCAGGCTTCAACAGCAGCAGCAGATTGAGGAAGGTCTGCAGCAGTGGCTTGGGTCTCTAAGATCACCCCATGGAACCAAGGGAAAAACTCATTTGGGGTCTCTAAGATCACCCCATGGAACCAAGGGAAAAACTCATTTGTATTAAAACCAGCTCCCACTTCAGGCTTGGTTCAAAAAATGGCTAACTTGAGGGGTGTGTCACAGATTATATTCTATGCTGATTGCTCAGCCCTGAAAGGATTTATCTGTGACTGTTTAATTTTATACTCCTCAGTGATGACTATTGGGGAATATTAGTTGAAGATGTGTTATATTTGTTTATGCTGTGGAACATTTGTTTAATGATGCAAAGATGTGTGGCATTCTTTTGTGTTGCAGTTGTCTAACTCTGTGTTACTTTGCCTGTCTAAAATATACCTGATTGGTCTAACGAAGAGCTGAATGGCCAAGGGCAAATCAGAAGAAAAGATAGGCAGGGCTGGCAGGCAGAGAGAATAAATAGAAGGAGAAATCTGGGAAGAGAGAAAGAGGAGTGAGAGAAGGAGAAGAGGAGGACTCCAGGGGCCAGGTACCCAGCCACACAGCAAGCCATGGAGTAGAAGTAAAGAAAGGTGTACAGAATAGAGAAAGATAAAATCCCAGAGGGAAAGGTAGATGGGATAATTTAAGTTAAAAAAANCTGGCTAGAAACAAGCCAAGCTAAGGCTGGGCATTCATAAGAAAGAATAAGTCTCTGTGTTGTTATTTGGGAGCTGGATGGCAGGCCCCCCAAAGAGTAAAGAGCAAAGAGTAAACAACAACAACAACAACAAATGACTAACTAAAGATGTCTACTGGAATTTTCCACAGCTGCTTTCCCATTGCTCCTAGTATGTTCTCTAGATGGTCCACGTCCATGTATCACTGTATTCCAGCCAGGGTGCTTGTCAGCACTGGGGAAGTTCTGCTCATGGATGGAAGAATAGATCTTCAGGGGAAGATAAAGAGCTCAGCTTTGGATATCCTGAACTCAGGCTGCTCACACACATCCATTGGAAACGCCCAGTAGGCAGTTAGCTGTGTTGGCTTGTATTCATGAGAGGAGTTGGTAGCAGAAATTACTGCAGTGGAAACTCATCTTCATGTGGTTGGAAGGTGAAGACAGGATGAACAGTATCACATGACTGGTCAAGGAGGGACTGCTAAGCTTAAGAGGTAGCTCGTAGAATCATACATGAAGGCTACAAAGTGTTCAGAGATGGGAAGAGAGTCAACATAGACATGGGAGTCAGGAGAGAAGAAAAATGTACATTCCTACTACGCAGAACACAGTTGACTGAATNAATCACAGTAAGGGGAAAATTTATCTCCAGTTCCAAGGAAGGTATAATCCGAGCCAAACAGAACGTCTGGGAGTTCCTTTCTGGTTTATCCACTTTTGCACAATTCTTCTCCCAAGGCCTGAATTCCCTTCCCATGAAACAGGCAACCGAGAAGTTAGTTTATTATATGCANTAGTGTAATTACATATAACGTGTAAGGATATCATTAGCAGGGTTCTTCTCTCAGATGAATGCNGTTNTGTCAACAGGATTCTTAGAAGCTATGGGGACACGGGGAACTCTTTTTCTTTCTCAATACCTTTCCATCATCTCTAAAATGAATAGCTTTCAGCATTTGGAAGCTTCACTTGGGACTGAAAAATAAAACTAGGTCTCAAATTTCTCAACCTGCGGACATCAACTCTGTGCAACAAGTTTCAAATGACCACTGTCTCAAAGCCGCCCACATCAAGGCATTCNTATGATTAGACAACCTAATGCTAGCAAATACAAAGTTAATTCTCACATGTCGAATGTGCAAACACTTGCAGTATTTTCTGAACTTTGGTTTTGTTTTGAAGCCTGCAGCTTTTAGAATCCATCCACTTTTAGGAAAAAAAAATCGCTACACATTCAAAATGCTTTTCTTGACACTTATAAAATATTTAGTAGTGTTATTATTTTCCCAGGCCTATTCAATAATTCAGTAGGTCAACCTAAGGGAGTTTGCACACTGTCCAAGTCATAGAGCTAAAACCGTCTAATGACCTTGTGAGGAAACTTCTGAGAAGCACTAAGGAACCACACAGGGACATCCGTGAATGTAGCTATTTCCCCTCGGTTCACACTCAAGTTGAACGTTATGTCAGTTGGCATTTTAGTTGNTACACTGCTTGCCCAAGCCTGTTTGTTTAGTTTCTGTTACCGAGAAGTGCGCTTAGCTTTCAAGTGCACTGTATTATTTATAAATGGTCTTTTGTAATGCATCATCACGTATNTTCCCGACCATTGATCAATAAGAAACGTCTCTTAGACCTCTTCCTTACAGAAGTGTCACTTTTGTTCTGTTGGTTTGAAATAATTCAGGGCCACAGCAATCATTAATAAATGGTGCTGATGTCATAAAAGGAAATCCGAGCTATCTAGAGATGGATGGGGCTTGGGGACTAGCTGTATCTGCTTTGAGAATGTCTGATGCTTGATGACCAACGCCAACAGAAGACACACTGTCTCTGAATATGCTGCACAGACTACAAAATGCTCTCTGGCTATAACTAAAACAGAACGAAACAANTGTGGTGTAACTGCAGTTAGGGCAGCAAGAAATGTTTCTACCCTGTTTTCAGTGTTGTGAAGCATACTGTACCATAGTAGTTGGTCACTAAACATTTGTTCAATGAATGTATGATTGAATGAATAGATACAAATTGGCATCACACCCATCTCATGAACTGTGGGCCAGAAATAGGATGTCATTATGAAAACCAAGATAAAGTACCTGGGACTGATGANAAAGAGTTCATTGAGAGAAGACAACATGCTTACTTTATTTCCCTTTGCATTACCTGCTGTGATTTGACTCTATAATGTTCCTGTATTAGTCAGGGTTCTTTAGAAGAACAGACTGGTAGAATGGATACATACATACACATGCACACACACACACACACATACACACACAATACAAACATACATACACACATACATACATACACATGCACACACACACACATACATACACAATACATACATACATACACACACACATACACACATACATACATACATACACATATACATACATACAAAGGGAATTTTTTAGAGTGGCTTACAGGCTGGATGTGTCAGCTGGTCTTTAATGTATATTGGAATCCCAAATAATTCTAATACCAGCCAAGGAACNCCTCAGCAGCNGGATAGATGAACTTGCCAGTGAGAAAATCAGGGCAAGCAGGCAAAAAGCGAAAACTTCCTTCTCCCACATTCTTTTATGTGGGCTGTCACCAGAATGTGACTACNTCTGGAATGAACAAAACNCATCAGCTGGACATGCCTGTGATGATTTTCTTGATTGGATCATTTGAGGTTAGAAGACCCACCTTCTGACAACCAAGATTAGCTATCACAGTCCCTCACAAGATCATGTGTTTGAATATTTGGTCTCCAGTTGGTAGTGCCATTTGGGAAAGTTGTAGAATATTTAGGAGATGGCATTCTGCTGGAGGAAGTAGGTCATTGGGGGTGGGCAGGACTTAAGGTTTTGTNNNCNGGCTCTATTTCCTCTTTGCTCTCTGCTTCCTGGTGGCAAATGCNATGTGACCAANTGTCTTATGTGCTCCTGCTGACATGTCCTCCCCACCTGGTGGACTGGGTCTTCTCAAACTGTGAGCTGAAATGGACTCTTCCTTCTTAAAGATGAATCTTGTCAAGTGTTTGGTTACAGCAGTGAGAAAAGTCACTACATTACTAATGTGGTTCTATAGTCATGGTACACGGTGATGGGTCTCACCTTCACTCTTGTATCTTCTCCCTCTACTAAGGTCCCCTTCCTACNTGTACATAGGAATCTATCTGGTTTTTGCATATGGTTCTGTTAACTTTCCGTCATGTCTTCGCTATTGCTTTTGGGTAATTAGGAAATGGCCGTGATGTCCTTATTTGAATAAGCGGAGATAAAATGCTATCTTCTCATTCTACATTTTGAGAAC
>LZPO01027496.1:164935-176009 GCA_001675575.1 Neotoma lepida | reverse complement strand
CAAAGCATTTCAGAAGGCAGTGGCTTCTAAACTAAAATGGGCAGGTGAATGGCTGTAAACCTGTCTAGACTGACAAGTACATGTCAGTGAGGAAAGAGGACAGTCTCTGTAATTCTAGGAAGGTGGTAGCCAGGCAAGGCATGTGGTCCTGGGATGAGGGCAAAGTGTCTCCCAGAGAGGAGGGGAGAAGAGATTCTTGGCCCTGTGAAAAAGCTAAAGAAGGCAAGGAAACCAGGCAGGAACTTCAACAATACCAGAGATGTCAGCTGATCTATGGGGTTTCTGCCCCTGCTTAGTGACATACCTAGAGGAGTCCTTGCCACCTATGCCTTCAAGCAGAGGNGGACCTCCAGAGGTGTAGGATTTGCAGAGCATGGGAGCTTGGTTCTGGTATGAAAGCCCTTATCCACGGTTTTGCAGTGCTTGGCATATGTACCCACAGTAAGCCACAGTCCAAAAGTATTAAATGGAAAACTCTAAGAATAAATAACTCCTGAACTTTAAATTACAGACTGTGTCAGGAACTCTGGTCCCATCAGTTTCCTCTGGCCTTGGATGTGAACGATTCTCTCATGCAATGTATCTCATCCCTATCCATCAGTGTTTACTTATTAACAACCATTTCAGCTCTCCGGCCTACTGTGGTGATAACGGTTACTGAGAGCCACAATAGGTTTATGTTGTCGATCTTGAGCTGTGCCTAATGTATGAATGAAGCTATCTTAGTGTGTTTGCATAGGAAAACATGTGGTGTATATACAGTGTGGTACTTTCTATGGTTTCTGTCATCCTCTGGATGAATCCCCCATGAATAAGAGAGCATGTCCAGTGGAGCCTAGTGGTATACACCTTTAATCCCAGCACTCTAGAGGCAGAGGCAGAGTGGATCTCTGAGTTGTAGGCCAACTTGGTCTACATAGTGCGAGTTCTAGGTCAGCCAGAGCTACATAGTGAGACCCTGTCTCAAAAAAAAAAGAGAGAGAGAAAGAAAAAGATGTTATGTCCAGACAATATTACATTCTGTTACTTAGGTTTCTTTTCTGATGACCTTGTAGAATGCACGTTAGCAAGAGGCCCAGACTGGGTCCTCTTGTCTCATATTTCAGCTGTTCCCAGGAATATTTAGCAAAGGAANATGTGGANAGAAAGAGTGATGCTAAATTGCCTTGGAAATTTGCAGAAGGGCGTGATTCTGGGCANGAAGATGATAAAACTAATGTATGCTTNTTGACTATTGTGGTAGGGGAAGACNCTGTCCTTTGCATTTCATAGGTATTAACTTACTTAATCTTACATGATGNGTATTTTTCCTACTTAATGGATGAAGAAGTATACAAGGAAGTTAAGTAACTTGCCCAAGGTCATAGAGGGCAAGCCAGGTTTCAAACTCAAACTTCCCAGCCGTGGAATCTTTCGTGAACTGGAAACAGCACTCTGTCTTCATCAGAAAATGGGGCGGAAGCATGCCNGTGAAAGTGAGGCAGGTTTGTTTTGACCCGAGAGGCCTACACCCAGAGAGCGGTGCAGCTCAGCGTGTGTAACAGGAAGGAGCTGGGGGCTGGAAGCTTCNGAAGGAACAGAAAAACAAACTGAAAGTCCTTATAATCAGGTACTTCCGTAAACAANCNTGGTTGCCCCAACTGCNCAGGNTGTGCTNNATCACTCGTAAGCAGTGGGTACAACATAGGCAGGAAGTACATCAGGATGTATGCTTGCCCCTGATTGGACGAAGGTAGGAGGTACATAGCCTTATGGGTTTTGCCTTTATAAGCCCCTGACTAATATAATTTGGCGCCATACTCTGAGAANCCCGGGTATGGACCTGGCCATATCCACNGATCTGGCCAGTATTTAATAAAGCTTGCCTCAAATTTGGCTCCAAAACTGTAGTAGTGATCTTATTCTTGCCNNCGGGATTNACACTNTTGCTNTACTCTGACATCATGAAGCCACACAAGTGCTCTCTTTCATAAGTTGCCTTGGTCGTGGCGTTGTATCACAGCAAGAGAAAGGTAACTAAGGCCCCTCCTGCTAGGCCTTCTCACTTCCTTGGCTCTGAACTGTAAACGCGCAAAAAGCTGGCCAAGGTCAGGACTGAATACAAACTGCTGAGTCATGACAAAACCATCCACAGCCAGCTCCAGATGTGTTTCTAATCTGGGACTGGGCTTCAGAGCTACACAGCTGGAAACATCCGCTCCTGATGCAGAATGCATAAGTCCCTGGAGGGACTGTGGGGGCGGTGACACCCCATCCTGCCCAGCATCCCCAGGGTGTGATCACTGCTGTCAGTTGACAGTCTG
The DNA here is from genome assembly GCA_001675575.1 of Neotoma lepida. Lineage (NCBI taxonomy): Eukaryota > Metazoa > Chordata > Mammalia > Rodentia > Cricetidae > Neotoma > Neotoma lepida. The sequence goes on along the minus strand of LZPO01027496.1, from coordinate 173,706 downwards.
TTCTGCTTGCCCTCACATCCCCTCAGGAGCAATCCNTGTNTCTCTTGNTCTTGAGTCTCATTTCACTCTGCTTTTTATGAAAAAAGATTTCTCAACATAGANAAGACTTAAATTGGGTCACTTTCTATCAAAAGTTTTGGGAAATAGTATCACTGAAGCTGTTCNTGGCNACCAGAACGAAGACTAGCTGTTGCCAGCTCCGGGGACACAGCATTGTGTCCATGAGTGTTCGTGTCAGCTGGGCAGGGACATTCAANGTAGCTTAAACAAGATTGGGCTGTATTTTTATCTCATACAAAAGCCCTGGCAGGAAGCTAACAAGTATACGCCTATGATATGGGAGCAGGAGAATCAGGAGTTCAAGGTCATCCTTGGCTACATATGGAATTCAAGTCCAGCCTGGGTCTCATGAGGCCCTCTGTCTTAGAATGAGAAGTTCAAGGCTCGGGGGTCAGTTGGAGGGCTCCGTGGTCCCTTGACTGCTTTGGATTTCTACTTTGCTGCTATACTGTAGACCAAGATGGCCCTTCAGCCATGACATCTGTCTTCTAAAGAACAGGAAGAGTAAAGGAGAGCTTTAGAGCCAAAGAGCAAAGGCCACCACTTCCTGGAAGCTGCCNCAGAGCAGTGTGCCTTACATTCTATTGGCTAGACCTTAATCTCCCTGGCACATCTTGCCACAAGGGAAGATGGAACATGACATCATATCTTCCAGGGTTCTCCGCAGAAACAAAACCAATGGATGTGTATGTGCACAGAAATTTGCTCCTGTGGTTACAGAAGTTATTGAGTCCAAGCCTGAAGCATGCANAGGCAGACTAGTCTAAAGGCAGACTGTTGTACATTCAGAAAGTTCCAGTGATGTGGATAAGCCTGAAACAGTCTGCTAAACAGTTCTCTCCTGATCCACAAAGCCAGTCTTTTTTTTNTGGCGAAGCAAGCTTTCAATTGATTGGATGAGATAATGAAGGGCTTCCTGCTTTGTTCAAAATCTGCTCAATCAATCTCATTGAAAAACATCTGCATAGAGATTCCTAGAATAATGTTTGGCCAAATATCTGGGCCGATTATGGGCCAGCCAGGTTGACACAGAAAATTAACCATCATTGCATCTTTATTCAATACAGTCAATGGCACGTTCATATTAGGCCAAGTGGCAGCAGCAACCTGCAGTGCACAGGGCAGCTCTGACCAGCTTCCTGTTCTGGGAACGGAGCCACCCTCATTCACACACACTGTCCTTGCCTGCTTNTGCACTGCCAGGGCAAACNTGAGTCAGAACAATGAGGCCATATGCCAAACCTAGAATATGTTTTGTCTCTGGCCTTTCTGGAAAAGTTGGCTGGCCTCTGTTTTTGTTTTTGTTTGAGACAGTATCACTTCATCCTCCAGATGGCCTTGAACTCATAATCTTCCTGCCTNCACCTCCTGAGTCCTGAGATTTCAAGCTTATGCCACCACATTCAGTTACGAGCTTTGCTGCAAGTGGCTGATTGTCTAGTTAAACACTGGAGGTTTGAAAAGGGTGCAGAAGGCAATGGATGACGGGCAAATAGCAACCTCAACCCACAGGAGCGTAAAGGGCTTGCTGGTGTGGTCTTCTGAGAAGTCTCTCAATCATTCAGCAGCAAACNTGCTTTGAGCAGCTTATGAGACACTGAAGGGTATAAAGAAGCACAAACCTTCTCCTCTGCATCAGGATTGNCCTGTTTCGGGACTAAGAGGAACCAATGGTCCTTGATCTCATAAGGGCTGAGCATGAACTACTTACCAGCCACATGACTCACCTCCTCAGAATCAGATTTCTCATCTCTACCAGGAGCAGGGTCCCATTTTGTCGCTGGGTTGTTTGTGGTGATATTTTATCTGTGTCCCCCAATAAAATTTATCTGAGGATCGGAGGAAAATGGGCAGCCAGCCGCTAGTAGTAAAAACAAAAGTCATGTAAGTTAGCACACGCCCTTAATCCATCTGGTTCTCTGTGAGTCCAAGATCACACTAGGGAATAAGCTGGAAGGCGGTGGTGGCATACGCCTTTAATCCCAGCATCAGCCATAGAGTTCTGGAGGTCTGTGCAGAAAGACAGGAAGTGATGTAGCTTGGTGGAGATAGGAAATGAGCAGAATGGACAGGCATAAAAAGCCCGCTTAGAGAGAAAGTTGCTCTCTTCTCTTCGCTTCGCTCTCTTTGGAAGCAGCGGCAGCGTTGGTGAGGTGAGGCTAGCTGGTGGCTTGTTCCTAAATCCTCTGATCTCTGTCAGATTTTTCACCCCTATTTCTTGTTCCATGTGTTTATTAATAAGACCGTTTAGAANTTCNTCTTACAGTTGTTCCAGGAATTTAATAAGGTCTCTTANGTGGTATCTGGACCATGACAAGCCCTCTCACCTTGCTTTGATAATGAAAGAAATAGTATTAAATGCACTTCATGAGCATGCCAGTCCCTCTAAGGACTCTCTGCATAGTAATTCATAGACCTCATAACTGCCTTACAAGGTGGGCGTGGTCATTATCACCATTTTCTGATAAGGACATGGAAAGATCTGGGATCTCACTGGTTCACAGGGTTGGTGGTGAAAATACAGCCTGTCTGATTTCTGAGCCCCAAAGCCTCACCACCAGGCTGTCCCCACATCTCCCCTTGTCACAGCCCTTGAGCCATCATCTGTCTGTTCAATGCCCTGGCTACAAGGCATTCACAGTGTAACAGGAAAGCCTAGCACATGCTTGAACAAGAGGCTCACTGACAATACAAGGCAGTGGAGAAGGTGAGAAGCAAGCCGTTTTACTCAGATAAGAACAGTTTCTACTTCCCTGGAGTTGGCAGGGAAGGTGTCAGTGGGGATGGGGCCAAGTTGAGTGATGACAGAGGAGCAGGATATAGAAGAGCAGAGGANGGTGTGCCAGGCATGTGGTGGTGGTGGTGGTGGGGGGCGGCGGCGCGGAGAGCAGCTTGAAATTTCATCAGATGACCAACGGACTGGAGTATGGGTATAAAAAGCTGCAGTGCACTCGAAGGGTTTGAGCAGTGAATTCCTGAGATTCGGGCAGTTTCTTTAGGAATGAAGTGGTGATTACAAGAGGTGTGGCAGGCAGGAGGGCAGGCGTTAAGAGGCCTTTGGCATGATCTAGACGTGAGGTAATGAGAATCTGAAGTGAAGCTTTAGCACAAGGTGCTGATGGAATGACAGGGATGTGAGAGACATCACGGGAACTGGGAGTCACCAGGGACAGCTGCCGGATGTAAGCCTGGACACTAAGAGGCTATTGTTTGGAACAGGGGAGACAGAGGGGACCTCCATTTGCCCCAATCCTCTATAAGGTCTCTGTATCCATGGAGCCCGTCACCATCCTCCAGAGGTACCAGCGAACCCTTGACCAGCTTCTTCTTTCTTCTCTGATGCAAAGTGTTGCCTCTATTAGAGAAGGCTCGTGGAGAGGGGAAAACACAATCTTTGTCTAGATCGAATGAAATCTGCTCTGCCCATGACTAGTACTGCAATTAAGGGCACATTTTTTTTCTTTTTTAATTTATTTGCAACCTATTTGGTGGGGGCATTTGGCACAGCATCTGATGCGTAGTAGATAGATGTTCAATAACGAGGGCTGATGAGCTGTGCTCACTATATACACTTCTCCAAGTGATTTGCATATACGGTCGCCCTCACTATCTGTGGTAATGGGTGTGGTCCTAGGACTTTCACAGGTACCAAAATCCGAGAGTGCTCATAGCTCCAAGGTAAACTGGCATTGTGTTTGAGTATGACATGAGCTCGTCATTCTGCACACTTTAACCCATCTCTGGATTAGTTATTCTACCTAATATAATATAAATAGTTGCTGTATTGTTTTGGAATAACGATGAGGAAAATATGCATGCTCAGGGGACAGAGAACTAAAAATGTTTTGAGGACAGGAGAGATAACTCAGTAGGGAAAAGTGTTTGCTACTAAGCCTGACAACCAGAGTTTGATTTAAGGACCCACATAGGAAAAGGAGAGAGCCAACTCTTGCAAGTTGTCCCTTGCTATGCTCGGATACACACACACATACACACACAAAGAGAGAGAGGGCGTGAAAGAGAGAGAACACACATTTTCAAAAATGGAATATAAAACAAATGTTTACACATACACACACAAAGAGAGGGAGGGCGTGAAAGAGAGAGAGAGAACACATATTTGCAAAAATGGAATATAAAACAAATGTTTACAATAAAAAAGTTATTTTCATTTGTCGCTAGTTAAAATTGAAGATGCAGACTCTAAGATATGGAGGCCTACTATGTTCACTCATTTACTCCTCACAACCATCCCATGAGAACGCCGTTCTTACCCCAAAGCATATGAAGAAATGAGACACACACTGTGGGTACAGAATTTGCCAAGGTCACTGGGTGTACTTAAGGTTGAGCTGAGTCTGCACTCTCTGCCACTATCTTGGACTTATACCAACAAGGAAAGCTAATGTCCATGCTGACAGGGAAGAAGGGCAGAGTTCCCTCTAGGAAGAATATTACAATTCTTAACCAGAACAACAGAAACTCCATCTTTGGGAATGGCTAGGACCCCAAGCCCCAGCCTGGGGCTGGTCTTGATCATCCCTTTCGGTTGTTGGATTGTGGGAAGAGTATAAGAGGAAGTAGTCCCAGGAGCCAGGTGGNGTTGAGTGGCTGTACAGGGTGTGTTCTGGAGGTCCCAGAGGAGTGGCTTTNACAATCAGCAAAAAAATTGTTCCATTATCTTAACTTTGAGTGTGGAGACGAAGTGTGTTTTCACTAAATACCAGTGCTAGTTATTTACCAGTGTTCTCTGGTCAGCCTTGGGGCAAAACAAACTGCGAAGTTTTAAGGACATTCTTATGTTGCACATAGTATGGCTTGTAGGTATATCTTTTTATAAAAATGATGCCTAAATCATTTTTTAAAATTGTTGAGGCAGCTTGTAGTAATAAATCTTTAAAAATAAAAGAATTAAGACATGAGAAAATAGGGTTGGGGATATAGTTCAGCAGATGGAGTGTTTGCCTTGAAGGAATAAGACCCTGAGTTTGGTTCCCGGTAACATGCACACACACACACACACACACACACACACACACACACACACACACACACACACACACACACACACCATGAAATATGAGTAAGTCACAAACGTTGCATGTGTATAAGTGTTTGTGGTACCCTGGATGTTTCTGTCTCTCCAAAATTCCTATGCTGAAATCTTAACCTCCAATGTGATGGTGCTAGAATATGGGGCCTTCCGAAGGTAATGAAATCATAAGGATAGAGCGTCCTCATAAAGGAGACTTTGGAGAATACTCAGCCCTCCTTTACCATAGGGCACATAACAGAAGAACTGTTCATGAACCCTCCCTTGACACCCCCAGAACCTTGATCTTGGACTTTCCAGCCTCNAGACTGAGAGAAATGTGTTTGTTGCTTGCCTGTGGAATTTTGTTAGAAATCTGGAAACAGGTAAGACAGCTTTATATTTGAAAACCTAAACTGAGTGCACAGCAAAACTGAGCTCCAAATTTGACTCTGAGATACTGTCCAAGATAAAATGAGAAATAGGGTGAATTTCCTTACATTGATTAGAAAAACTGACATAAATTCTTTTAAAAGTTTGTTTTAACGATTTTCACTTTTTGAAATTATAATTATATCATTCCCTCTTCCCTTTCCTCTATCCAAATCCTCCCATGTATCCCACCTTGCTCTCTTTTCAAATATTAATGGCCTTTTTTATTCTTTAATTGTTGACATATATATACACATATATACACATTAGTAATATATACTAATACATTACTAAACAAATACAACCTGCTCACTCTGTATAATGTATGTATGTTTTCAGGACTGACCATTTGGTATTGGATAGCCAATTGGTGTGCTCTTTCTCCTGTTCTCATCATTTCTTAGTTGCCTACAGTTCTTTTGTTAATCCCAAAGATGTAAGGAGAAAGACCACTATGCCAAATCATCATGGTCAAATTATTTAAAGCAAGCTTTTCTATTCATGTACACAGGCTGTCTCCCCCTAAGGCTGGGTTTGAGAGGTCAGCATTGGACATGAGGAAAGCAAGGGTTTTATAGCTCAGGGGCAGGGGGTTTCCAAATGGGGGAATTTGTCAGGCAAAATAGGCAGGGTTATAGAAGCAGAACATATGTATAACAAGTTAGTCATAACAACCTCCTGAAACAAAGACATGATTGCAAGGCAGTCATAACAAGGTAGTCATAACAATCCTTTGACACAAAGGTAGGGTTGCAAGTTGGTTATAAACAACTTTTTGAACAAAGACATGGCTGCCCATTCCTGGAACAGGGAGTAAGTACAGAACCATTTGTAGTTAAGGTTACAGGTGGGGCATAGCCCAATCCTTGAGAAAAAGAGGTTTAATCATAAACAGGAAGGAACTAGTTTGTCTTTACTATAAGATGGCTTTTAAGTCTAATATGGAGGCATGCTGGTTCATCACTTTGTCTAGGGTTGAGGACTCACAAGCCCCTCTCCCCCATTTCCATGTTAAATGTCTGTTGGTGCCCCTGTTCAGATCTTGTTNGGACAGCCATGTTGGTGAGGTTTCATGGGTATAGGTTCTGGAATTTCTAGGTGATATGATCTCATAGCAGACACCCTTTCTGGCCTCTCTTCTGAAATGATCTTTGAGCCTTAGGTTGTTTCTATAATTGCCCTAAATTCTTAAATCCTTATGCTTAGAATTTAAGTGTGAGGATCAAGATGGCATATTGATATGAAACTAACAGGTTTTCTTGTTCAGAAAGAAGTTGGCTTCATGAACCATTTCACAAGAGCACGCCTCTCTCGNGTGCTTCTGCAGAGTGGAAAGCCAATGGGCTTTGATTGAGAGAGAAAAGCAGGAACAGGGTCAGCATGACCTCAGAGGAGGGGAATGTGCTTTGGAGCGTGCTTTGGAGCATGCTTTGTGCTTCGAGGACATGCCTAAGTGTAAAATACTGGTCTGGGTAGGCACTTTACCTAACAATCTGCATGCCAGTGATTTCCCTGCACTTGAGCATAGGTAGAATGTGGCAATTAGAGCTCCTTGGAGGAAAACAAGCTACTTTGTAAGTACTAGAGAGGGTTGTGNAGCCTTCCAGCTTCTCCAGGAGAGGCAGGCATATACATGGTCTGGGATTCTTCCCCGAAGCACCTTGCAACATTAAGAACATAATGTTAGAGAACATAGCCCTATGACAGGAAACGTAGCCCTGAACAACACCATGCAACCTCAAGTTATGTAACAAGAGAGATTATGACTGTAAATCTGTAAAAGGAATGGAGGNTAATGTCTGATCATCAGTTTGATAGTATTTATTTTTGTGGTGCTGGGAAGTAAACCCTGTCTGGGAAATTCACTGCTGACATCTACTAAGATGAAACCAGAGACTTCCAGCTTGTTTCTAATGTACTACAAGGAACGGCTTCTGCCTCACTTCCTTTGTTGTTCCTGTGACAAGTTGCCCAGATCTCAGCACCCTACATAGACCAGAGTGCCTGTCTGCTGACTCAGAGGTTCCCCTTAAGGTCCTGGGACTCCCCAGGGTATCAGAAGCACTGATACACAGACTGCTTCCCAGGATGTCAGTGGGAGCCATGTCCTTCCACTTCCGCTTCTTCAGGACATAAGCAAAGAAGAACACGGACACATGGTTTCTAGAAGAAGGAGAAAATGCCACGGCCATGACAGCCTGTCCCAGGACAGCTTTGATTCCGAAGTGCCTGTCACTTGGACCTGACCCTGTTTTCCACCTCACACAGGGTCACCTTGATGCTTTCTGCTTTATTTTTGTTGGCTAAAAATGGCAAGAATTTTCATATCTCACAAGATGTAACAGGAACTGACTGTTTGATGGTTGGATGATAATTTGAAAATGCCAAACACAAGTGCTGGGACAGGAAAACCAAAGATTTGTGGCTTCCCTAAGAAGGCAACTGGATGTGTCTGTCTTTTCTCCTTTCACTCTAAATATTCAAAAACATTTTACTCTAAATACTCAATGGATTTTATAACGTCTGGGCAATTCTTTCTCTCTTTTGAGATGCTTATGCCAATACTTAGGTGTGTATGACTGTTCCTTCCCTCCTTCCTTCCTTCCTTCCCTCCTTCCTTCCTTCCTTCCTTCCTTCCTTCCTTTCTTTTTTTCTTTTTTTTTCTAAGACAGGGTCTCTATATGTGGCCCTGCCTACCTTGGAACTATGTAGACCAGGCTGACCTTGAACTAAGAGATCCACCTGCCTTTGCCTCCCAAGTGCTGGGATCAAAGGTGTGCATCACCACGCCTGACCAACTGTCCTTTTCTTAAGCATCTTTCTCTCATTTTCTCCCTTAATGCCAGACTTAACTCTGTATTAGAACCTTAACTCCAACTTTGCTTCAAAAGAAGAATAAATAAAATGTCATACTGGGCAGGACGGGGGGTGGGGGGCAGGGGCATCAAGTCAATAACTGGCCCTCCAGCCCCTTTTTACAAGTGAGATTTTTGTTGACCTGCAGGTGACAGGGAACATAGCCTTGAACAACGCTGTGCAACTTCAAGTTACATAAGGAGGTATTATGATAATGAGCGATTATGACTATAAAAATGTAAGACAAAACGAGGCTAATGTCTGATAACCAACTNGATAGGATTTATTGTTGTGATGCTTGTAGGTGAATGTTTTGTCTGGGTCCCGCCAGGCCTCACGTGGTCCAGCCCACCCAGCAGTCCCGCAGCCACTTATAAATTAATAACTCAAA
>LZPO01027496.1:141622-164165 GCA_001675575.1 Neotoma lepida | reverse complement strand
CTTTACTTAAACTTTAAGGAAGACTTCAGGAGGTTGGAGAATAACAAAAGCTTTTGGGGTCCATCCCCAATAACCTTCTCCCATAGTCCCTGGAAGAATCTACAACCAGCTGGGAATCTATCTTAGGATATCGGATGAGTCTCTACACATCATGCTCTTTCTGTCCATCACTTGATTGCTCTAAGTAAGCTTCCTGATCTCTCTGCTGTTCTCTCTTTGTTCTATTGCTTCTCTAAGCCTACAGCTTCTTTTCAGCTCTCATTCTTAGCCCCTCTCCTGCCTGACTATCCATCCTCACATTTCTAACAGGAGACTCCTTGCAATCCTGAGAAAAGTTTCAAAATCCTCAAGGTCATAGCACATTCCTATAATAGACGATAAGGAGCAGAGCCATTACCATAGTAACACAAGGTTCCAAGGTCTCAGGACCAGAGGGAAGGGGCACAGTGCCCAGTGCCACAAACTCTGAGACATAGCTTTTTATCAGCAGATTTGGCAAACCCCATAGGGGATGTGACATGTGAAGATGAAGGCCAAGGTCAAGAGATGCATCTATTTCGGAGCTCCNATATCCACAAGCAAACCATTTGAAGCCAGGGTGGAGGCATGGAACAGAATCAGCCTGACAGCCTTCAGAAAGAGCCAACNCTGCGGACACAGACACCTGGATCTCACACTTCCAGCCATTAGACCTACGAGGGACNATGCTCTGGTAGGGACAGAATGGCCACCATTGCTGCTTGACAAAGTTCCAGCATTTCGACNTTGCGGATCACAATTCTTTAGCACCCTTTTACTTTCACTTTTAGTGATTCTCACTATGCATTATGGGAGTTTCCTTATGCCTTTTCCTTTGGGAAATTTTGTCCTGGCTTTGAAGGATGAAAATGTATACNACAGCAGCCTNTTTAAACAAAATAGTTCTTTGGAAAAAATCCCCACCACTGTGGAACCATATAGCTTGATAACTCTGCCTTCTCCCACACAAGTTAGCACCAAGCTGATAGGAAATTTAGATAAGTAGCATATGCTTGATAAATAAGCTATATTTGATAATCAAGATTTATACATTCCTAAGGTCTACTCAAGCTCACAATAATATTTGTCTAGCCTTGTCTTTGCTCACTTTAAGCTTTAGCTATTTGAATAAACGAAGCCATACAAGAAACAGCAATAATCTATAATGGAGTGTCTAACCCCCAAGAAAGTCTTTTTCCCAAGGTCAGGTATTTAGACAAAAGCCCTGTTCCCTCAGGGGCTTGAAGAAAGTTCCTGCTTGCTAAAAAGGGAGTCATTCTTTTCTCCAGCCACAGGAGCTTGTGGCCCTCCATTAACATGTTTGGTGCCCGTTAGTGTGTCAAGGTCAGTGCTAGCTTCCTCAATCCCTGATCACAAGCCACACGCCAGCTCACATGCCCACTTTCTCCCATTTAACCTTTTGTGCAATTATAGAATATAAAAGGTGTAGCCTTGTTTTCAATAAAGTGACAGCCATCGTGATTCACTCAGATCTTGTCAGTCTCCTCTTCCCTGCGCTGATGTCACACCTCCTCATCGTGACCTGAACCCCGTCAGAGCTGGACTCCAGCAACGCTCTGTTGCCTAGGACAGCGGGTGTCTAACACTTCATTACAGCAGCCTTAGGAGGCTGACACCGTACCTTACACCTAGCCACTCTGCACTAAAGAATCAGAGGTAACCCAGAGAAGATGGGGTTGAAAGCGGTGGACCCAGGTTCTTCCAAAAATGCTTTTTAATTTATTAGGTTGACATAATTTCCTACAATACAAATATTTCCCTAGAAAGTTCTGTTCATTCACATCTGTGGCATGTTGCATTTTCCAGAAAGGGCCACAACAGTTTGCATTATTTTTAGACCTGGCCTTCTAGAGCCATCTTTCTATTGGTAGGTAATGTGGGCCTGGCTGGTAACTGACAGGGTGCCGCAGAAGTGACACCNCAGGATGGTTTCTAAGGCCAGGCCGTAAGTGTTGATGCAGCTGCTGCTTGGATGGGATTGGAGCATGTAGCTGCCNAAGGTCACCATAGTGTAAAGAAGCTCAAACTAAGTCCAAGAGAAATCTGATGGAAGAGACCTGGATCCAGGCACAGAGGGAGGTGTCCAGCAAGACTGCACTCTTCTGGGCTCCTCTACAGTTCTGTCCCTAGCCAGNGTCTCTTTAAAACCATTTAGATCCAAAATCTCCCTACTGAGTCCCCTCTGAGTTCTTGACCCACAGAGACCAGGAGAGGTAACAAAACAACCATAGTTCACCGAAATCTTTATGTTTGGGGTAACTTCTTTTCTCAGGAACCAGTAACACGGCATGCCTTAATGTATTGTGCTGATAATTAAATTTCTTGACCTTTTAAATCAGCTGTTTCAGAATTTAATTTTCCCTGGGAAAGGGTGAGTGTTATGAGTTATATGTAGAGGAATCCCAAGGGTACCCCTTGTGTGCAGGGAAACATGCCGGCATGCTGGACAGATGCAGTGGCGGGTTGGTGGGCGACCCAAGCCATGAGGGTATGGCAGCAGGGTGGTGGGGGACATTAACAACCCAGACGCTGCATCTGTGTGGAAATGATTTATTATAATGAGAGACTGGAGAGAACATAGGAAAGAGGGAGAGAAGAGAGAGAAAGAGAGGGAGAGAGAGAGGAGTTGAGGAAAGAGAGAGAGAAGGAGAGAGAGGTGTCCTCGTGGGAGTGGGAGAGAGAGAGAGAGAGAGGAAGGGGAGAGCTTTCTCTTTTACATCAGGACACAGGGTGGCCCCAAGGGGCAGGCTTTCAAAGGGCAGATCAGAATATTAACAGTGAGAAGCCCAACAAAAAAAAAAAGATGATTTGGTAATGTAGAAACATCTACTTTGTAGATTCTCCCCAGAGTTTGGTGAGCAATTTCATGATGGCTAACGCTGTCACTGTTGCTGCCATTGGCATGCAGCCCCGTCGTTCATTTNAAAAGCAGCCGTCAACAGGGTACCTTAGGAGAACCCCTAGCGGCATTCATGTTTATGTAAATCAGTGAATTTACATAGATCGGAGAGCCCCTTTCTCCTAGCTGTTTCCAAAGGTGTTCTAATTATGCAAAATTATGTCATCAACTGTCATGGACACGAACAAGTTCATTATCAGCCGAGGCGCCNGAGTCTTGCATGTTGAGTTTCCCAACTTTCAAAGGCTTCCAGTTTCAATGGGAATCTGGCACTAATTCTGATGATTTGTGATGGGGTGGGAGGGCCAGGATGGTAAAGGTGTTTGCAATTTGAATAATTCCCTGGCCCTTGGCATACAGCTCTGATTTAACTCCGCTCAATAATTGAAGACCAGTGCCCCTCACCCCACCCCCAGACATTTCCTTCCGTTTAGAGAAGGCCTTAATCCCTCTGACACACTCCCTCACTGCCTGCAGCTTGTTTTCTATGGCGTCTTTGATTAGGGCCTCCTTCTATCAGGACATTTGAATAAATAATCCCCTTGCTTCGCTTTTGTTAACAGAGTTCTTGCCTGCTGTTTCTGGTCTCCAAGACAGCTCCCAGCATTTGCAGCCAGGAATTAGGAGGCCTGTGAAATCCACCCTTGTGTGGCAGATGCCTTGTGAGAGAACCCTTAGAAAACACGTCTTTTTCTTTCAGCCACTAAACAGCAGTTACTGGGAAACAGTCATTTAGATGGAGGCTATTAGCTAAGAATCTCTGCAGACAACAGCTGAGGGACAACAAAGAAGCGGGAAAGAAAAGGCTTCGTAAGCTCCTATTTGTGACTCCTTAGTTGTAGCTGTTAGGAGTGACTTCTGCGTGCAGGCAGCTGCTTCTCCCATTTANACTTAATCAGATAATCACAGGGCTGGGAGAGCCCTTAATCTACTCTTCTGCATTAGCCAGGGCCTTTGAGGCTTTCTGAAGAGCTTCCAGAATCCTCCACTGCCTCTCTCACTTCTCTCCGCTTGGAAAAGTCAAAAATGCACTTGGACAGTCGACGTCAAGTTTTTCCAATGGAGACAGAAAGGCTTTTTTTTTGAGTCAATCCTTCACTTCCTTCCTGAACATGGTGACATATCAACCGTAGTCCTTGTGATGGCTATTCTTGGTTGTCAACTTGACTATATCTTAAATTAAAAAATGGAGGGCACACTGGTGAGGGGTTTTTGTTTAATTTGAAGTAGGAAGATCCACTTCTAATCTGGATTTTTGAGTTGGGAAAACCCACCTCTGATCTGGGCCTCACCTGCTGGAAGCCTATATAAGGACATGGAAAAAGGAAGCTTATGCTCTTTGCCTGCTTGATCTCACATTGCTAGCAAAGTATTCCTTCAATGGTATTAGAGATTACTTCTTCAGGATTAAGTGTACACTGAAGACCAGCTGGGACATCCAGCCTCAGTGGACTGAGCAAGTACTGGATTCTTGGACTTTCCATTCATAGCCAGNCATTGTTGGATTAGCTGGACCACAGCCTGTAAGTCATTCTAATAAATGCCCTGTCTATACATATATAAAGAGATTCATTCTATAAGTTCTGTTACTCTAGAGAACCCTGGCTAATACAGATTTTGGTACCATAAGTGATTCTAGAGCAACAGAAGAATAAGGATGAATCTTTCAGGTATCTGGAAGAGGCTTTTCAATTTGCCAACACCCACAGTTACTGAAGCCTCCCTCAGTTACTGAAGCTCTTCTAAGAGCTTGGAGAGCAGTAATAGCCCATGGTGTGAACTATTTTACAAACTTGAGATTAATGAATTTGATTATCCTGATTCACCAAATGTGGGTAGCAGTGGATTTGTTGACTCTGTATATGAAACTTTTGACAGTTTGGGGGGGAAATAAGGAAAATGATGATTGCTAGTTCATTGCTCTTAGCATCTCTGGATAAACTTACAAAGCATAAAGATGAACTTAGTGATAAAATTGACCAGTTCCAGATGTGCGTAAACAGACTAANGGTTTCTAAGTGTGAGAGAATCTTCACCAGGGAGCTGGGTATTGCTGTGACAGGCCTGACNNNGCTGTTCGTTGGCGGAANGTGGACTTTGGGACTTTGGATAAGGCTAAACATTCTCTTGGAGGGAGGTAGAAAGTGCGGTCCATGAGGAAGNGCACTACACTACTAAAGGGCTTAATGAGTTTGCTAATTCCTTCAAGCAGAAGTCTGAGGGATATGTTTGGGAGTGGATTTTAANGGTGTGGGACGGAAGGAACATAAAACTGGACCAGGCTGAGTTTGTTGATATGGTTCNAATAAGTCAAGATTCTAGGTTTAATATGGAAGTTCACATGGTTTAAAAAGGTGTCAAAAGTTTGTTTGAATGGTTGGCTGAAGCATTTGTCAAAAGTTAGCCTACTGAAAAGGAGTTGGAGATGCCTGGTATGCCTTGGCTTAGTGTTGATGAAGGGAGTTTAAGGCTCAGGGAAATTGCAATGCTAGAGTGGGTATACTGTGCAAAACCTAATCCTCCACATTGGGAAGACCCAGAAGACATGCCCTTCACTTCATCCTGTAAGACACAAAATGGTGAAAGGGGACCCAGCACATTTGAAGAGCTTTGTTGTCGTCTTTTTTCTTGTGCCGGACCTTAGGGTTGGAGATGCTCAGTTGGATTAAAAGCAGTGGATTTAATTGGGCGCCAAGCTAGCAGGGGCCAGGTGGCAGCACTGACTAGCCAAAGGCAAGGTGATTGTAGTTATCATAATGGGCAGCATAGACAAAGCAATGTCCATAGTATCCTAACCTATAATGGTCAACATAGGCCAAGTGGATTTTATGGTGGCATGACTTGTATGGACCTTTGATACTTGCTAATCAATCATGGTGTTTCCAGGCATGAAATAGATAATAAGTCTACTGAATTTTTGTTTGATCTGTATAAGTAGAAAAATTCTCAAACAAATGAAAGAAAGGCTACATTGGATTGAGGCAAAGGGGAATCTTGGTCTGTGAGTCAATTTTCAGACTTGAGTCAGTTTGTAGACCCAGAACCCCTTGAATGAAAGATGGCCAGGTTCCCCTGAGGAAGGACCCTGATAAGATACCTAAAAGTTTTACAGTTAGCCTTTCTCCATTTCTTCCTTAGAGGGACCTGAGGCCTTTTACAAGGTAACTGTACATTGGGGGAAAAGGAAACAATCAGACTTTCTGGGGTCTATTGCATACTGGTTCTGAACTGATGATAATTCTGGGGGATTCTAGGAAACATTGTGGCCTCCAGTGAAAGTAGGGTATTATGGAGGCCAGGTGATTAATGGAGTTTTGGCTGAAGTCCGACTCANAGCAGGTCCAGTGGTCCCTGAACTCATCCTGGGTTATTTCCTCTGTCCCAGATTGTAGAATTGGGAGAGATATANTTAGAAGTTGTCAGAATTCTCACACTGGTTCCCTGACCTGTGGAGTGAGGATTATTNTGGTTGGAAAGGCTAAATGGAAGTCTTTAGAGTTGCCTCTGTCAAGGAAAATAGTGAATCAAATACAAAAACAGTATTGTCTCCGTGGAGGAATTGCAGAAACTAGTGCCACCATCAAGGACTTGAAAGATACAGGAGTGGAGGTTCCCACCATATCTCCCTTTAACTCTCCCATCTGTCCAGTGCAGAAGACAGAGGGATTGTGGAGGATGACAGCTGACTATCAAAAACTCAATCAGGTAGTGACTCCAATTGCAGCTGCTGTACCAGATGTAATGTCCTTACTTGAGCATATTAACACATCTCCTGGTACATGGTATGAAGCTCTTGATTTAGCAAATGTCTTTTTTCTCAGGAGCTATTCATTAGGACCACCAGAAGCAATTTGCTTTCAGTTGGCAAGGCCAGGAGTATACCTTTACTGTTTTGCCTCAGGGATATATTAACTCTCCTGCCTTGTGTCATAACTTAGTTAGAAGTGATCTTGATCATCTGTCTCTTCCACAAAATACCACACTGGTACACTATATTGATGACATCATGCTGATTGGACCAGGTGAGCAGGAGGTAGCAACCACTTTTAAGTCATTGGTAACATATGTATGTATCAGAGGATGGGAAATAAATCCAATCAAAATTCAAGGACCTTCTACCTTAGTGAAATTCTTAGGAGTGATGTGGAGCACACATAGATATTCCTTCTGAGGTGAGGGATATGTTATTGCACCTGGCCCCTCCCACCACCAAGGAAGAAGCACAATGTTTATTGGGCTTATTTGGATTCTGGAGACAGCATCTTCCTCACTTGGGTGTGTTACCCATANACCAAGTAACTTGGAAAGCTGCTAGCTTTGTGTGGGGCCTGGAACAGGAGAAGGNTCTTCAATAGGTCCAAGCTGCTGTGCAGGTTGCTCTACCACTTGGACCATATGATCCAGCAGACCAGATGGTACTTGAGGTGTCAGTGGCAGATGAGGATGCTGTTTGGGGCCTTTGGTGTTTGCAGGGCCCTATAGCTGAATCATAGAAGTGACCTTTGGGATTTGGGAGCAAGGCTCTACCGTCATCTACAGACAACTATTCTTCCTTTGAAAGACAGCTCTTAGCCTGCTTTTGGGCCTAAGCGGAAAATGAACATTTGATAATGGTCTACCAAATTACTGTGCAACNTGGGCTGCCCATCATGAGCTGGNTGCTGTCTGACCCACCAAGTCATTAAGTAGGATGTGCACAGCAGCAATCTATTATCAAATGGAAGTGGTATATACATGATCAGGCCCAAGCAGTTCCTGAAGGCACAAGTTACATAAATAAGTNGCCCAAATGTCTATGATTTCTACTCCTGTTACAATGCTGTCTGCTGCCAAGTATGNACCTATAGCCTCATGGGGTGTTCCCTATGACCAGTTGACTGAGGAAGAGAAGACTAGGGCCTGGTTTACTGATGGTTCTGCACATTATGTAGGCACTACCCAGAAGGGGACAGCTGCGACATTATAATCCCTTTCTGGGNCAACCCTGAAAGACANTGGTGAAGAGAAATNTTCACAGTGGGCAGAACTTNGGGCCGTACACATGGCCATACNTTTNGTTTGTAAGGAAAAATGGCCAGATGTGCAACTGTTCNCAGATTCATGGATTGGCTGGATGGTCAGGGATTTNGAAAGAGTATGATAGGAAAACTGGANAGAAGGACATCTGGGGAAGATGTGGATGGATCTCTCCAAATGGGCGAAGGATATAAAGATACTTGTGCTCCATGTAAATGCTCATCGAAAGGTGACCAGCTGAGGAGGAGCTGAATAATCAGGTAGACAGGATGACCCCTTCTGTGGGCAGTCAGCCTCTTTCCTCAGCCATTCCTGTCATTTCCCAATGATCCCATAAACAAAGTGGCCATGGTGGTAGAGATGGGTGTTATGTATGAGCTCAACAACACGGACTTCCACTCATCAAGGTTGACCTGGCTACACCTGCTGCTGAGTGCCAGATCGGCCAGCAGCAGAGACCAACACTAAGCCCCAGATATGGCACCATTCCCCAGGGTGACCAGCCAGCAACCTGGTGGCAGATTGACTACATTGGACCACTTCCTCCATAGAGAGGACAATGTTTTATCCTTACTGGGGTAGATAACTTATTCTGGTTATGGATTTGCCTTTCCTGCATGTAATGCTATATACAGTGCCTATTAGGTGGTAGAAGGTTTGAGGGCTGGGGCAGGGTTCTCCAGGAGGTGATATATGCTTTGAATCAGCATCCAACATATGGTATGGTTCTCCCATAGCCAGGATCCACAAGTCCAGGAATCAAGGGGTGAAAAGGGGAATAGTTCCACTCACTATCACCTCTAGTGACCCATTAGTAAAAATTTTGTTTCCTGTTCCCATGACCTTAAGTTCTGCTGGCCTAGACGTTGTGGTTCCAGAGCAGGTAGTGGCCCTTCTAGAAGCCACAACAAATACTCTATTGAACTAGAAGCTCAGACTTCCCACTGGATACTTTGGGATTCTGATGCCCAAAGGNGTGATAGGTCCAGATTACCATGGGAAATTGGATTGCTTCTCTACAATGGAGGTAAGGAAGATTATGTTTGGAGTAAAGGCAATCCCAATCCTTTAGGGAGTGTCTTGGTGCTACTGTGTCCTGTGATTAAAGTCAATGGGAAACTACAACAGCCTAATCCAGGCAGGATGACAAAGAGCACAGATCCATNAGGAATGAAGGTACAGGTCACTCCTCCAGGAAAAGAGCCAAGACCTGCTGAGGTTCTTACCAAGGGTGGAGAACATAACAGAATGGGTAGTAGAAGAACGTAGTTATAAATACCAGCTGAGGCCGTGNGACCAGTTACAGAAACAAGGATTATAATTGACATGAGTGTTTCTGTCATATTTTGTTAAGAATGCATTTATACAGANATTTGTGTTTTCTTTCCTCAATTTCTTTATCATGTGATGTAAAATCAATGAATATCAATGTTATCAATGAATATCAAGAATATCAGTGGTTATTATATTTAAGTTTGAGATACTAAAGAATGTTCCTAAAGGGCCATTGTCACCTATTCTAAATTTATAATGCATTTGTGGTTGTACAAGGGATAGCTATATCATGTTAGGCATAATTATGACCTGGTTTTGGTTTTGGTTGGAAATTAAACATGACATAAGGACTGTCTCTTATACACATCTAGATGTGTATCCGCGCAAGTGGTCAAGCAATCCTCTAATGCAGTCCTGCTGGGTAAAACAAGCTCAGATCTCACTAGGAAACCTTTGTGGGCCTCCACAGTCAATTATGTGTTTGCAGTTGTATGTGGGACATTTATATCATATTTAGTTGTTATTATGACTTTGTTATTGTTTCATTTGGACACTAATCAGGACATAAGAAGATTTGGTTGTGTGTCTAGCTGACAAGGGGTGGTTGTCAACTTGACTACATCTGGAATTAAAAATGGAGGGCACAACTGCTGTGGGGATCGTCTTTCTGTATGCTGTGAGTATGTGTTGCTACCATTGGTTAATAAAAGCTGCTATGGCCTATGGCAGGGCAGAATAGAGCCAGGTGGGGAATCCAAGCAGAGAGATGAGGAGAAGAAAGGCAGAGTCAGAGGAGACGCTGAGTGCTGCCAGGGGAGTAAGATGTAATGGAACACAGGTAATAAATGCCATGAAGCCACGTGGCAAAACATAGTTTGANAGAAATGAGTTAATTTAAGATGGAAGAACTAGCTAGCAAGAAGCCTGAGCCATAGACTAAACAGTTTATAATTAATATAAGCCTGTGTGTGTTTATTTGGGACTGAACGGCTGTGGGACCAGGCTGGACAGAAACTTCTGCCTATGTACACCTTTGAGGGAATTTTGCTTAAATTAGAAAGAACCACCTCTAATCCTCATATTTGAGGAAAGAAGACATGATTTTAATCCAGATCTTTTGATACCTACTGATGGAAGTCTATATAGGATATGGAAGAAGGAAACTTTTGTTCTTTGCCTGCTTGCTCTCATCTTGCTAGCAAGTCCATTCCTTCACTGGTATAGAGACTTCTTTGGGATTCTAGTGTCTACTGAAGACAAACTGAGATATCCAGCCTTGTGGACTGAGCAACTACTGGATTCTTGGACTTTCTGTTCACAACCAGCCATTGTTGGATTAGCTAGACTGCAGCCTGTAAGTCATTCTACTAAATTCTTTCTCTCTCTCTCTCTCTCTCTCTCTCTCTCTCTATATATATATATATATATATATGTATGTATACATATATATGTATATATAACTTTTATATATGTTTATACTATAAGTTCCATTTCTCCAGAAAACCCTGACTAATACAGTCCCCAAACACTAAGACTATCACTATAGTCATTTCACAGATGATCAAACTAGTGCTCAAAGAACTGTGATACTAGGCAAGAGTTCTCTGGACATAGGACTTAGAGTGCTAGAATCAGGACAGTCATAGGAAAAAGCCAGAATGTGGTCACCCTAAGCTTAACTGAAGGCCGAACTATTTCCAAACCCTTTTCTCAAATCCCAACACCACCCCACATTGCTCTTGGCTCAAGGGATAGATAGGACATCTATTGGAGCATCCTGAAGAGTGCAGAGTCCATTCTCTCTGAGTCAGAGAGTGTCAGCTTTGCAAGATCAACCCAGGACAGCAAGCCCTCTTGCTGGTTCCTCAGAACCTACTGGAAAGGCTAGTCTAGGAGATGACTCTTAGAAGATATGGAAGTTGGGTAGTACGTGCTAATGTGGTGGTTTGAAAGAAAATGGCCCCCAAAGGGAGTGGCACTATTAGGAGGTGTGGCTTTGTTGGAAGAAGTGAGTCACTGTGAGGGTGGGCTTTGAGTTCTCCTTTGCTCACACTATGCTCAGCATGGTACACAGTTCACTTCTTGTTGCCTGCAGATCAGGATGTGGAACTCCCAGCTCTTTGTCCAGCACCATGTCTGCCTGCATGCCTCCATGCCTGCCATGATGATAATGGACTGAACCTCTAAACTGTAAGCCAGCCCCAATTAAATGTTTTCTTTATAAGAGTTGCCGTGGTCATGGTGTCTCTTCACAGCAATAGAAACCCTAACTAAAACAACTAGCACCCATGCACCACCATTTATATAACATGCCACAGAAACCATCTTAAAAGAGACTATAAATCCTTACCCATAGTGATGCCAGTGCCAGAGACTTGGAGATGAGTATGAAGGTGTCAAGCCTCTGCCTGAATACATGGAGCAGAACTTCACTGGATTAGTAAACAAAATCTCACCATAGTATATTCTGACCACACATCCTGCCCAAGCCAGAGATTAGGACCTTTAGACAATTTCCAAGGATAATTGATCTTCCCTCCTTCCTTTCTTCTCTCCATTTTCCTTTCCTTTATTCCTTCTTCTCTTCCTTACCACAAGGGTCCCCTCTTCCAGCATGCCTCTGGGGACACAGTGGAAAGCCAGGCACTAACCAATTTAATGATAGAAGGATGCAGTTGGGGCAGAGTCCTGTTTGAGAGATCCCCCCGCCCCACCCTACCCCCATCCTGTGTCTCTCTTTCTCTCCCAGTGGTATCCTCTGTCAAAGGAAGCCAGGAGGTATGGGAAGCCCCAGAGGAAGGCCAGGTTGTTGGGAGAACCAGGGGTTTGGGTGTAGTTGCTCTCAGGAATCTAGAAGGAAGTTACAGTCAGGTGACAAAGCTTCTACACTGATCTTCTCTCCTTCAGCCCTGGGTTGGGGAACCATCCTCTGAACCCTGTGCTAGCTCAGTCCTTCGCCTATTGGAGACTCAATGCCTCTTTCACACTTACTTGTGCCTGACAAGGTCACCTTAGAGGACAGGAGTTTTAAAAAAAGGTCCCAGGGCACAAAGGGCAGATGAGGGTCTCTGGAAGCCATACCAGAGTCTGCCTTAGTGCNTTAGTGTCTCTGGAAGTCATACCTAGAATCTGTCTTAGTGCCTCTGGGGTAGAGACAGAGGGTGGAGTAAAAGCTCCAGGACTTTGAATCAGGACCCTCCCCCTTTCAGCTAAGAACAATTTTAGTTTAAATGATTTTCCACCTTTTCTTTATTGTGTCAAACATTTTAATTTTCTTTTAGCTTAGTCTCCAAATTTCATGTTTCGTTAGCTCAGTTCTCTTATTTTTCTTCTCTGTCACCAAATAAAAACCATTCACAGACATCAAACATCTTAGACAGGTAGANCTTGGGGCACTGTCTCTCCAGCCTGGATGCTGGAAGACACACGAGTGGTCTGAGGCTGTGTCGGCCAGCAGAACCAGAGTGCCCGGGTTAGGTGCACAGTTTGTCTTCTCAGCTCCCAGCCACTGCTCTCTGAGAACACAGGGCCCATCCCTGTCATTGTAGAAGTGGGTGGGGGACACTTTCCCTGCCCTCCCTAGCATTCGGAGATTAGAGTCAAGTTGGGTGGCCCCAACCTGTTGTATACTCCCGCCATTCACGGAGAGAGAGGTTTCCAGGCGAGGCACCACCCCCGCCCGTCTTGAGAATGTCACCATGCTTCTTCTTGAGCAGCTTCTGCCAGCAGCTGGCAAACCTTGGCACTAGGGAGAGGAGCTGGGCTTTGGAGGTGCAGAATGAGGCCTCCCTGTACCTTTCTTCGCTAATGGGGTGATGCCCCTTCAGTCAGTTAACAAAGAATCCCACCTCCAACCAACCACATGAATAGTATAGTAAAGAAACTTGAGAATTGTGACTTCCTTATTCATTAGACAATGGGGCAGGGATTGGGAGATTCTTACATAGGACAATGAACACACTATCATAGGCCACCCTGGGTGGAACAGCCTCACCCAGGCTCCTACTGTAATGTGCGGCTATGGGCTGCTATGTCTGATTCCCGGGCATCAACTGACTTAGGACTCTATAGGACAGTAAGTGTGTCACAAGTAGGGGAAGTTGATGGAACCCAAACCTTAAATAAAACACACACATCTCACTGAAAGGATGATTTATTGTTCTTGTGTCTACCACAAGCCACCAAGAGTCAGTGTGGGCTTCTGCTAGAATTCCCCTTTCTCAAACCAGGGAACTGGGAAACTCTTCTTCTAGGAGCTAAGGAAAATGTCTCTCCCCTTGGCCAGTCTCCATCCTCTTTGTCCAGGTACCACGTCAACTGCCAGTTTCCCTTCTGCTCCTCACGCTGTTTCAGTCCCAGCCAGGTTAGACCTAGCAAAGCCTTCACGTCAGATCAACACACAGCGGCAGAGTCGCCAGCCTTTCCATGCTCAGGTTGATAGCTTAGGAGTAGAACATTGAGGGGGTGTGTTTGCATCCCTGGACAGAGATGCTTCCTAGTGTAGGTCAATATTGGGTTCCTGCAGGGTTACTGAATTGTCTGAAGTGTTNCCCCAAGAACACGCACCTTCTCTCTCCCTTCCTCCCTCCCCGTCTCCCTTTCTCTCTCCATCTGCTTGGTTCCACAAGCTCTCCATTCATCAACCAGCTTCCTGGCAATCAGTGGCCTTGAGCTTCTGGCAAGATGAGAAGAGTTGTTGCCCTGTTTTCTAGATGGCTCTGCCACCATGTTACTGTGGTACGTGGGCAGTTGACATTTAACTACCTTGCATGAGTTCCATGGAAAGAACTATGGACAGGTTGTAAATATTTATTGTTTTCTAGGTGGCTCTGCTACCATGTTACTGTGGCATGTGGGCAGTTGACATTTAACTACCTTTGCATGAGTTCCATGGAAAGAACTATGGACAGGTTGAAAATATTTATTGTTGCTATTTCTTACATTATGCTTTAGCATCATTAATAAGTACTTTCCATGATAACCAATACTATTTGTAATAAATCTATGCAATAAATAGCATCACTTGCATTTTGCATATGAGGAAATAGGCCAAGAGGTTTTGTAAGTTTGCCAGTATCACACAGTTGGTAAACAGAAATGGTGGGACTTGAACTCAAACCTGTGTCATCTGAAAGCCCAGATTTCTTCTTTCCCAGAAACCACCTTTTCAGTAACTCAGCAAACATGGATCCAACACAGACCGTTTCCCAGGCATTCCCTCTTCTCTGGAGCCCTGACTCTAAGCTCACCCTTCTCCCCTTTCTTTTTTCTGTGGCCATAAGGGAAGGGATTCCCAATGTTCACAACAAGAAGATCCACAGCAGTAAATGGAAGAAAAAGAACAGCCCATTTGCCTGTGTTCACTTGCAGTTTGTTAGCTACCAGGAGAACAGAACTATGTGTCTTGTGTGCTGGCTGGAGCTCACAGGCAGAGGCAGAGGCAGAGGCAAAGTGTTGCCTATGAAATTCCCTGAAACAACAGATGAGGTGGAATAGGAAAATGTACCTCAATGCACCAGAGCCTGCTTCCCCATCTTCTTATAATCAGTTGAGTATCAGAACCATTCCAAGACACCAGTAGCATCGCCATCTGGCCCACAAGAACACTGGCTCGTTGTGTGCTGGTCTCTGGGGAGCAATGTTGATACATTGGGACTGTGGAGGCCCAAATTACTCAAGGTCAGAGAAACTGAGCTTGCTTTACCCATCAGGGCTGCATAATGGGATGATTTGGCCACGGGCGTGGTTATCAGGTGTTTGGAAGGGTCTACACTTGGCTGTGCAGTGTGCTTTGATCTAGCAAGGGGGAGATCTTTTGCCCCGCCCCTTGGCATTGTTTTAAAAAACACTTTTGAATAAATGGAAAACACTCTTGGGTATTGACCCAGNTCCTCCCGAAGCTATCCTGTGTTGCTGTCTTTCTCTTCGTCAACTAGGTCTCTCTTTCTATCTGATATTTTCTTATCCCTCTCCTCCTCATAGGAACCTTGGTAAAGGTGGAGCTGGCCTCCCACGAAAACCTAGATCTAATTGTGCTTGTGAAGGGCCACTGTAGCCAGCAGCTTCCCTTGTCTGGGTGCTATTGAGATAGTCTTAGGTGGCTGGGAGGCAACACAAGCTTTTCTGATTAGATCAATCAATCAATCAATCAATCAATCAATCAATTAATCCATCCCAGAGAGAACTGATAGAGAGAAAACTGTTCTGGTCTGGTGCCTAAGCAGGAACACAGCTTAGATTGTCACTTAACCATCTCCTGGGTTGATAGAACCATTGGTAGCCATGATCCCCATTAGACAAGTCCAGATTGTGATAAGCATTCAGAACAGCCTAGCTAGATAGTATGGATCCTTTGCCTGAGCCTAGGAGATGAGTTATGGTCTGCTTGCTTGCATTCCTCTCTGCAGATGATGGAGTTAGTTACTTTGGTGGCCATGTGACCCAGGTGTCACAAGTAGAAGTCTGCACATGGTCTCTGGAAATCTTTCCTCTAAACCAACAAAGAAGANGACTAAAAAACACCCCTAGCTTTGAAAGGACCAAGCAGACACNATAATGGGCTGCTCAGTCTTCTCTCAGAGATCAGGCCTCAATTTCAGTTTCTTGAGACTTGAGCAAGCAGTTTCTGGGAGGGCCATGAACAAAAGACATAGTCCTTGCAGTAGCTCCCTTTCTGCATGTACTCTGACCGCTCAAGGTTCAGTCACTTGTTTACGGTCTGGGACCCCTCACCAACTTAGAACTACATGGATGGGTCAATGTGAACGTGTGAGGCCAGCCAGCCTCCACAGCAGCTCAAGGACAAAACCTGGGACTTGTCCAGGCCTGCCCCAAAATGATAACTGTAACCCCCAACCAGTAAATTCAAAGGTTACACACCCTCACCCAATCATATGACGCAAAGGCTTGTACCACTCTGCTTGTGGTTTTTCCCTTTAAAAACCCCTCACTCTGAGAGCTCAGGGCCGTCCTCCTCCATCCTTTGTGTCGAGTGTTGGACATGGACCAAGTCCGGGCTTGCTTGTTATCAATAACCCCTGTGTGTTTTGCACTGGGTATCGACTCTGTGGTGGTCTTGCTTGGGGGTCTCGTGACATGGGCATAACAGCTTTTCTTCAAAGACATGATGCACAGAACTATTGTAGCACCTTGCCCCTGTGATAGGAGATAATGCCATTGCACTGGGGGCCATAAGATGAAAGAGAAAAATCTAGGATTTCTGGGAAGATCACTGCATCATTGAACACTGAAACCACAGGCCTTCAGAATTCTTAAGTGATATAAAAACTGCTGTGGGAGCCAAAGTTACATTTTATGTTTTAATTACTGTGCCTAAGAGATCCATGAAACAAAAATGCCTCTGATCTGCAAGCCCCTTGCCCAAGGACAGATAGTTCCTGAAATGCTGGAGGCTGTTGTTTATGGGAGATAACAAGCCACACGTCTTTCATTCCTCTAAACAAGTTTGTTTGACCCATCTGCACTGATGTGCTTGATCACATATGGGCGGGAGGTTCACAGGATGGAGGTGTGTCAGGATGTATGCTTGCCTCTGATTGGACCTGATGGGAAATGCAATGAATTATGGGTTTTTCCCTCTTAATCTGCTACAAACTACGATTCTGGGCCATTTCCCAGGGAACCTGGGTATGGACCTGGCCAGAGCCCATCCACCTGGCCAGTATTTAATTAAATAAAGCTTGCTTTAAATTCGGCTTTGAACTGTGGTAGGGATCTTATTCTCGATCAGTGGGATTAACATTGCTTCGTGCTTTCAGCCATGTGTAGGTTCACTTCCATGACGTTCAGTGAGATCAAGAGAAATAGCTAGATGCCAATGAGCTACACAAGAACAAAACAAACATGCCTGGACCAAGATAAGTCTTTGCTGTTGCCAACTCCTTATCTNTTGGCTTGTGTGGCTTCCAAAAGAATTTAGAAATGGAACAAATAGCACATATCTGTTGAGGACCTACTATGTGCCGGGTACAATGCTAGGTGCTAGGGTTGCAAGAATGGACAAAGCAGACCAGGTTATTGTGATCATGGAAGTCACCTTCTGGAAGCCAGATGAGAAGTAGTCAAATGAGAATAAATGAAAAGATTCTCTGGCAACTTTCCTAAATATCAGTTTCAATCATTCCTAACTGTAAACCTAGACTCTGAAATCAGATCTGGATTCAAATTTCATTGCTGCCACTTGCTATGGCTCCTGAGAAAACTATTTAATCTTTCTGGCTCTCAGTAATCCTCATCTACAGAGTAGATAACAAAAGAACTTAATTCATAGTGTTGTGGTAAGGATTTGACAGGTGAGGAAACTCTGAAGTGCTCTACGCAGAGGCTGGCACCCAGTCAGTCTCTCTAAATCCAGATTGTCATTGTCACACCGGAAGGCTTGTTTTGCTTGCTTGTTCCTTGCCCTCCTGTGGATCAAACACGAAGCCTTATACATCTGGGCAAGAGCTCTACTCCTAAACTACCCCACCCCCACCCTAGACTATGAGCATGACCATGACTATAACCCTGACTGTCAGGAGGTCAACAAGACATAGATCGTGTATTAAAGAAATCTGGGAGGCAAGACTCAGATGTGGTCATAGAAGAGCTAGAAGAGAAGAAACCAAGAGACAGGAAGCAGAAGAATTCCCTTGGGAACCGGGATGTCTCTCTCTTCTTTCTCCTACACATGTGTATTACAGCCATCATCTCCCTGTGTCTCAACAGTCTCTGCTATTCTTTCAATGTGATTCCAGTTCCCAGGAGAATCAAGTGGGCTTTTCTTTCACCAGGCAGGTGAAAGACACACAGGGTGAGGACCTGGGGAGGCTCTAGTTTGTGCTACATACACAGATACTCCCATAGATGATCTCAGTAGCCCGGAGTCCCTTCCTTCCTCCCCTTCAAGTCACAATCTCATGTGTTCAGTGCTGCACCTGCCAACAGCCTATCCAGCTAATAAAACAAAAATAAACCTGGACCAGTGGAGTCCTCACCCACATCCACACTCTAGCATCTCTACCACCAGTCACAGGAGCCCTTGAACACTCATTCCTGGCGCTACCTTCGCCCAGCCTCGCGTACACACTACCTTTTAACGTGAGTTTGAGCAAGGAATCTTTCAACCCCCAGATAAGAATTTCATTAACAAAGGGCAAATGCAGAAAAAAGAAATGAGTTTTGAAAGTAACCTAAGATTGTCACATACCGGCCCTCTGATTTAGTTTTTCCTTGTTTGTACATTCCGTGTCCGAAAGAAAGCAGCTTTTCATTAATTGGGCATCAGTCCAGGCGCTTGGGCTTGGCGCGTCGCCCCGCAGAGCTGTGAATTCAGCCTGGCAGACCAAAGCTTTGAGAGGCGGCAACATCTAACCCAAGCCGGCTCCAAATAAGGAAGCTGGGGAAAGGGCCAGGAGCTTGCTGCTCTTTCACGTCTCTCAGAGGCACCCTCCAAGTGATCTTGGTGGCTAAGGGGACAGGGTTGAATGAAAAGTTCCACAAGACTCTCAGAAGTCACCGCCTGAACATCAAACCTGAATAACCGGGAGATACGNAAGGCGGGCTGACTTTCAGTGGTTCCCGCCTGCCCACGCTGCAGGTTTTTCAGGTCCTTGCTTGAGCGTGCACTCCCAGGCGTAAATAAACGTGTGATCAGCAGCCGCGTCAGTCAGCAGGCTATTTAAGCCGGCAGGCACCAGCACCCGCTGCTTCCAGCACAGAGCTCGCCCAGGCTTCCACGTAAGTAGCAGCTTTCTGACGTTGGCCTTGAATGCGGAGAATGAATTTGTATCGAGATGAGCCCAAAATGCTAGAGTGCTGCTGGGAGAAATCAGGTCTTTNGCAGATTATGTATGCCAGATTGTGGTGAATTGGGAGCAGCGAAGCAGAGCGGTGTTTGTTGTTGTTGTTTTACTGTTTCTTGTTTCTATTTTCATCATCTGTGCAACTGTTATTTATCATGTCATCATTTAAATACCAATTATTGCTTCTCTACATCTCTAGCTTTTTTTCTAAAAATCAAACATAATAGTGTTGAAAATATGTATTTTGTGTTTGGTGTAGGCAGAGTGACTATCCGGCTGGGTTTTGAACTTGAAGTGCTACATACATAGTACTACTTCTTGTTCTCCATATATCTGCTATAATGAAAATATCTACCATATTTATGATGAAAAGAAATGCTGCACTCTAGGTTTTCCAGAAAGTGGACTTTTGTGATTTTTGAGCTCAAATGGTGTCCAGGTATTCAAGGTTAATTGTTGGGTGGAGGAAGACTCATTGGCTAAAAGGAACAGTCTATCATGTATTGTGGATGAGAAGGCCTTGGAGAGAGATCCGACCGTTTCCTGCAGCTTGTCTCAGGGCAGGGCTTATCCATCCAGGNCAGANACTGAAGAAAACCCAGGCTGGGGAGGTGGGAGAGAAGAGGGAAAAACTGCTCACAGAGGACTACACATCATGCTGAGGAAAATGCAAGCAGGGCAGTAAGGAGGAGACGACGTTGATTACATAGTTCATCTGTTTAGGACGAGAGTCAGAGATGAAGGCCTATGTGATAGCTCATGCCTGTACTCTCAGCTCTTNGTAGGTTGAGGCAGGAGAATTGCCCTGAGTTTGAGGCTAGCAGAGTTTCAGAGCAAGACCCTGCCTCAAATCAACAACAACAACAAAAAAATGAAAGACTTGGTGAGGAAGCTCTGGGATGTGGTGTAGTCCCAGGACCTTTCCCAGGTGTTACCACGAAGGAGCACCACCCCAACAATTTTTTTTTTTTTTGAGACCATGTTTCACACTTTGATTTGTCTGGAATTCTCCATGTAGATCTCCATGTAGCCTAGAACTCACAGAGATCTACTTGAGTGCTAGGCTTATGTTCAACTCCAACACACATTTTTTTTTTTAAGATCTTATTTCTTTTATTTTTTAAAATACGTTTTTACCTGAAATAGAATCATATCACATTTCCTTCCTCCATGTCTGTCCCATGTCCCCCTTACTCTCAAGTTGATAGCCTCTTTTTCTTTGATTATTATTGTCACATATGTGTTTGCACACATGCGTGTGTCTGTAAGAAAATGTATAAATGCAAGCTGAGGCCATTTTTGTTGAAGGTACGTATGTGGTTTCAAGGCTGACCACTCTGCCCAATAAGGGGAGTCCCCCTCCAACACATATCTTGAAGCACATTTTCTAGACCCCTGGGAAGTCCATGGATGCTAAATCAAGACTGTGCCTTTATTTTTGTTTATTTGTTTGTTTTATTTGTATAGAGTTCTTTCTTTTCCCATTTTTTGTTTATTTATTTTTGTCTTTACATCCTANTCAAAGTTTCCCCTCCCTTTCTGGTTCCTCCTCCCTCCTCCCTACACCATCCACTCCTCCTTCACTGTTGAGCCTTTTTTTTTTTAAAGGAGCTTAAAGCTATGAATCACGAAGCTAACAGATTTGTGGGGCAGGGGTGATGGGCTTAAACCTTTAACACTGCAGGCTCTCCATAACCACCAAACTGAAACTGAGTTACATGTCTGTAAAGGTCTTGTTCTAGTCAAGCTAGTGATGATTAAGGGGTTTCTCTGAGCAAAGATCACTTGGGGCCTGGGAGCAAGAGAAGAGATAATAAAAGAGAGTAATAACAGGAATCAAGGAGAGAGACAGCATGCGTTGTATGTGAGCTCAATCTGAGGTGGGATAACGCACGTCAGTGGTGGCCTGGAGAAGGGGACCAAGAAGAAGAGGCTTGGGGGATGGAGGCAGGTGAGATCCGGAGGAGTGATGGATTTTTTCACTTCCCTTTCCTTTTGGTGGTTTTGAAACCCAGGCTGGCTTCAAACTCACAGTAATCCTCCTGCATCATCCTCTAGAGGTTCCCCCAGGAAGCATTAGGATCGGTCTATCTATCAGTATAAAGACTGGGCAGCCCCAGGCAAAAGCATGAATGGGTGACATTTGTCCTCCCTACTTCTGCCATTCCTACTATCCCTCATCTCCTCCTCACACCTGTGTGGATGCAGGTGCTCGTGTGGGAGTGGGAATGGGACCACAGGGCCCCACTGAACCTGCCCTGGCTAGCTGCCTGTGTTTGATAGCATCCATCTGGATCTTCCCAAGGTCTCATTCTCTCAGGGATTTGTTTACCCATCTTTGGCAAACCAATTAAGGTTATGATGTTAATAGACAGTAATTACTTAATGAACTCTGGGTTATTAAATAGGTTCTAACAAGATAACCTATCTAGGAGTTCTTTCAAATGTTTCCTTTCTTTCTTCTTTCTTTTTTTCTCCTTTTGCTTCTTTTGTTGTTTGTTCGTTTGAGGCAGGGTTTCANGTAGCCCAGCTGGCCTCAAAGTTGATATGTAGCTGTCTGGGACTGTCCTCAAACCTCCTACCCCTAACTTCCGAGTCCTGAGATTATAGGCTTGTGCTATCATGCCGGTTTTGATGTTATCTAAATATAATTATCATTTGAATTTTAAAGTAAACAATTATGAAAACCACTTTCAGGTAAAAATATATAATCCCTGTTCATCAGAATTAATTCCAAACCACTGAGAGAAAGAATAACAAGACTATAGATTCTTAGTCTCATGCTATAGATGCTCTCTAAGACCGGGTCATGCTAAATTGTCTTTTCTGAATTAGACAGGTATTTGTTAAATACATTTGCTTTAGTATGTGAGAGAGAGAAAGGGTGGAAGGGAAAGAGAGAGAAAGAGAGAGAAAGAGAGAGAGAGGACAGTAGTGGGAGCAGCAGACTGTTCAAGGAGGACCAGGGACAGAGGTGAAACTGAACTCTATCCTGAACCCCAGAAACTAGCCTGTCAGAAAGGACTAGACTATAAGCATCAGGGCAATAGGCCAAAACTGGGTACCACTGCTATTCTGAAGCCAAAACTACTTCCTATCATTTAGAGTTCATGAAAAAAGTTTTTAGACACACAATGGGTTCACACAGCTGGTAAAACATATGTGTACAAGTAACAGAATTTCTTCCTTAGATGACTTTTTGGGAACACATCTCCTTCCCTGTTATTTCTGTGTAGAATGACTTATTTCAAAGGTCACATGGATTTTTGTTTTTAATGGCTATGCTGTGTAACCTGGATTAAGTTTTGAACACTGNTGGATTCCTTGGACTTCCAAAATGCTGAGTGAATGGGGCAGTAGCTAGTAGAAATGTGGCCTGTGGGGCTGGAGAGGTGGCTCACAGGTTAAGAGCATTGTTCTTCCAGAGGTCCTGAGTTCAACTCCCAGCAACCACATGGTGGCTCACAACCATCTGTAATGAGATCTGGCGCCCTCTTCTGTATACATAATA
>LZPO01027496.1:122432-133111 GCA_001675575.1 Neotoma lepida | reverse complement strand
ACATCTGGCTTTTTATATGGGTTCTGGGGATTTGAACTCAGGTCCTCAAACTTGGCAGCAAGCACTTTTCCAACAGAGTCATCTCCCCCATTTTGTTCTTAATTCCGCTGCATTTCTTAGAGCAGCAGGATTTCTAAGGCAAGAAGAAAGCAAACATAAAGGAAGAAATATTGGGAAACAGGGAACTGAGTCAAGAACAGCACAGGGCCTGGATGAAAGCTCAGAAAATGCAGAACTAAGAAGAAAAAAGCAGCACTTCATACTTTTAAGACCTGGATTACCCATTGACAGATGCTCAATTCTCTGGCAGGGCCAAAGTGTCAGTATCCCAGCATGAAGTCACCTCTGCCTGGCAAACCTTGTAGGAATGAGGCTCTTGCAGGAATGAGGCTCTTGTCTGGTCACTGGCAACCAGTTGGTATAGCATAGATTCAAGTGAAGTAGGCATTTCAATCTTTTAGTCTTGCGTCATATGAAGCATGTTCTAGAACAGTGTGCATGCATGCCTGTCATTGTGAATTAGTGGTACTGCCTGTGTTGTAGCTGTCACACTGGTCAAAGGTAAAGATCTCTGGTCTTACAGAATATACTTCAACTTCTTCATCTGTTACACGGCATCAGAACAAAGCTTTAAAGGAGTNTATTCCATTACCTCTGTTGATTAATGTCAAGTAAAACACAAGGGTTTTTAAAAGAGAGGCATAGAAGTCTGCATGCATGTCATACCACAAACCAAGGGAACGAGGCTAGAGCATCCACAGTAGGGCAGCAATGGCCTAGGTCACTTTGGCAAGGATCTTCAGTCTTTACCACACTAATTCTTCACTAAAGGTGAAGATGGATGATTAAGTTAACTCAAGTGGGCGATTTAGTAAAAGCCTGGGATTTGTGACATCAATACAGCATAAGAAGAACATATTTGGAGGCGTAAATAAACCTTGATGCTCATGAACTCATAAGCTGCCTTTTCTCCTTCCTGTACTAAAATAAAAGACAGAGTTTTCAGCCCTCCCCTGGCCCTGAAGACAAGTTAGTTAATGTTTCTTGATGCAAAACAAGAAACCAATTCCACTATGGTTTCAAAGAGAGGGTTTTGAGAGAAAGTAAAATGACAAAGCAAAACCAGAGCTTGGCACACCGTGATCAATATACAGTGTCCACAGTCTAATAATCTCTCTCCACTTTGTAGTCTGTCCATCATCCTTCCTCTTTCCTCACTCACTTAGTGTCCATCTGGAGACTAAGTTACTTGGTATGGGTGGGGTGGTAATTGACTAACCTATTTTAACTGCAAAATCAAGGTCTGATTTCTAAGAGCTCTAGAGAAGTAAAATANTCAAGCTTTTAGCACACCATAGACAGGAATTCCTAGTAATTAGCTTNCCATCCATTTTTNCACCATTGTTCCNGTGACCAATGGGAGCNACTAAGCTAGCTTGGAGACCAAGTCCAAACTCTAAAAAAGAAAATATTTCAAATCCCCTTGTGGGCTGGAACAGGAAATACTTTTACACAGTAGATAGTAATCAGATGGGGCCTTTAACCCTAAGAGGTCACACAAGCTGTGGATGAAAATGGCAGTCATGGATGACAAGAGCACACAGCTCTGGCAAAGATTAAGGTTGACAATACAAGTGGTGATGAGGCAGAGACTCTAGATGTTGTTGCTGTTCGAAAGGGAGCTTTACTGGAGAACTCTGGGAGAAAATGTTAATGTTACCCTGTGAAGAGAAANAGTTGCACT
This sequence comes from Neotoma lepida, assembly GCA_001675575.1. NCBI lineage: Eukaryota > Metazoa > Chordata > Mammalia > Rodentia > Cricetidae > Neotoma > Neotoma lepida. The sequence goes on along the minus strand of LZPO01027496.1, from coordinate 131,367 downwards.
TCCTGTAAGCCAACAGGTCCAGACCTTATAATTGCTCTAGAGAACTCCCCTAGCCGGNAATGTTCAACCCCTGCCACCGCCAAAGAAATAAAATTATTTTTAGAAATTAAAACTTATCTTTCAAACTTATTTCCCTAAAACTATCTCAGCTTACCGTCTACTCAAATGTTGAGATGACGCACGGCCAAGAAGAGGTAGGTCAGCCGTAAGAATTTCTGAACGCTTATAGTTAATTTCAGTAGTTAAATCGCAAGATANGAGAGTTGTTGAAATACTCTCCATGTCTCTCCCACACTAGGTTCCTAAAGAGTGGTTCTTATTCAGGAGGTGTGGAGTGTGGGCCTAGACATTAGCCATGGATGATTCTCAGACTCAGCAAGGCTTGGCAAGCACTGCTCTTAGTTCAAGCACAGTAATAATGAGGCTTCTATTTAAAAGGACATCTCTTCAGGCATGCCTGTCATGGGTGCCAGAATGTAGGGGCAGGTCCGTTTAGGGCTAGAGATAGAACTTAGGACCNTGCACATGCCAGGTTCTACCCACTGAGCTTTACTCCAAATATTTTAGTTACTGTTCTGTTGCTGTGAGGAGACACCATCACCAAGGCAACGTANAGAAGAAAGCATTTAATTGAGGGCTTGCTTACAGTTTCAGAGGGTGAGTCCATGAACATTAAGGCCAAGAATGTGACAGCAGGCGTGGCACTGGAGCAGTAGCTGGGCGGTTACTTATATCCTGGTGGCAGGTGGAAGGCGGTGGGGGTGGGGGATAGGGGTGGGTGGGGTGGGCACAAGCACAAGACTGGGCCTGGTGTGGACTTTTTGAAACTCCAAAGCCCACACTCCNGTGACCTAGTGACATATCTCCTCCAACAAGGCCATACTTTCTATCCTTCCTAAATTGTCCACCAGCTGGGAACCAAATATCTCTATATATGAGCCTATGGGGGCCATTCTCATTCAAACCACTACACAGTCTTCCTTCTCATCAGTTTCTAAGAGACACTGAAAGTTTGGTGAGCCCCCCTTTTTCCTTCTGTAGAGTGGTAGTTAAGTAACGGATGAGTAGGAAGATCTCCAGTCTTCTACAGCAGAGACCCATCACTTCTCTTGGAGAAGTAGCCACACATCTTTTTTTTTTTTTCTCTTGAAAAAATAAAATATTTCCAGAGCCAGTTGCTTGCAGGAAGTTCACAGTGAACACAAGAAAAATACAGGCAAGGAAAATTGGGAAATGTCCCAAAAGAGTAATCCACCTGGGTTATCAATGTAGCTCACAGTTGGTAGGTAGCATGCTNGTCCAACGTGCATGAAACCCTGGGTGCACTGTACACACACACACTCAGGAGGTGGAGTCAGGAGGCTCAGAAGTTCAAAATCATAAACACTTATATAGCAAGTTTGAGACTGTGTCTTAGAAAAAAAAGAATCCACCTGCTTTCCCCGCTGTGACCAACTCACCACTGGAGTGNGTGCCTGGGGAATTTCTTTCTCTCTTGATTGGGTGTTAGTGGCACTACAGAGAGGTCATAATTCTGGGAGAGGAAGAAGACATTTAAAAAGATAGCCAAAGTTTACCAGTTCATAGAACTTTGCGTGAGTTAGTTCATGTAGATGGATATGTACAAAGCAAAGGACTATGGGCTCATGGGACATAAACCTGTTGGACCCACACAACTGTCAGCCCAGGCTTTGGAACTGATTTAGAAAAAAAGCCAGCTGTTTTCGCTTAACCTCTTGAAAAGGCTTGTGCAATGACTTCCCCAACCACAAAAGAAAAATACAATGACAGGACAAATNACTCGTCAAAGTGTTTCCTAAGATGTGAACAACCGCAACAGTAAAACNGGTGTTAAGATGAAATGTTAAATGGCTTCAAAATAGTTCTNAGTTCTTGGTATCTGAAATTGTTTAGACTATCTTCAGAGAAACTTCTCAAGAGTTTCCTTAGTTCCTTACTGGAAACAGTTGAGAGCTTTTGTAAGGCCAAGGTTACCAGGGCAGTGTCATTTNTACAGTAAGAGAGAGAGAGAGAAACAAGGCAAAAGCAAACATTTGCCGATGAGAGAGGGCTGAAATAGCGGCGCCTAAGCTCTGCAGAGCAATAACAAATACATCTGCCGGTGGAGCCCTTCCATCCCCATAACCAGAAGCCAAGTACACTTGTTTAGTGTACCTTGGACAGCTAGGTGCTGTCAGAGGGCTCTCCCACTAGTCTCCTTAGCAGTCAGCAATGGTCCTCTGCAGACTGACCTCAGCAATCCTTTGAAATCAACCAGGACCTCACCCCTATCACCCCACACAGTGCGGTAACCAAAAGCCACAGAAATCTAATGAAATAGAACACACTGATTCCATGTAGGAATGTTAGCAGCCCATGAGTTATACAGCAGCAGTTACAAAAAGACGAGAAAATGTGTGTGTAAGTCTGAGTCAGGTTCTGCAGTGTGATATTTCTGGAGGCCCGAGGATCCCACAAGGCAGCAGCAGACTTTATGAGGGAAGAGCCAGCAGGACCAGAATAAATGGAAGGGCAGGAAGTAAAACCAGAGGCAGCCGTTGCCCTTGCTATGTTCTCTAAGTTGACAGCTTGAACAGTGGTGGGTGGCTTCAGTGGACAGCTTTGGCTGGGATCAGTGTCTAACTAGAAACACACCCACTGGAAAAGGCAACAAGCCCCTCCCTGCACTCACACTGTTACCCTCCTAACTTTCTCCCACTAAACTGAAGAGAGACTGGCTTACTGAAGGGAGACTAGCAAAATACTGGCTTTGAACCATCGCTCAGTGTTTCCACTCTAGAGGGCTGGTCATCGTTGGAAATCGGGAGAGCTCTGGGTTCTCTGCCTCAATGTCCCTAGCTGTGAGGAGATGACTTTCTAGAGAGTGTGTGTTGTAGAAAGAGAGGATGGTTGCTTGCTAATGGAAGAGGTATTACTGACCTGATGAACCCCGACAGCCTTGGTGCAGAGACTTGGTACAAATTTTAACTTGAACATCTAGTATCCTTGAAAAGGATTTGATGGTGACTTGGCAAATGGTTTGAACCCCAGCCCCACACAGTCAAAAAGCTTCTTGTCCTGTCTGAAATCACCTCAAGGGAACTAGAGGAGAGGTAAAGACAATTATTTAAGAAGTAGGAGGTATAGGTCACAGGTAAAAAGGTCTAAGCTCTGGGCACATTATCCAGGTTGCTCACCCCCCCCACCTCCGCACACACACACCCCAACCCCCAGGCACAAACCACATCAAAACCTGCTCATCACTCCATTGAGGATTTTTACAATGTTTGTTAATGCAACAAACCAGGGTGTTTCCCACACTTCTGCTTGGCCAAACCTGTACCGAATCTACAGCCAAAAATATCTTGAAGACCAACTTTTCCTACCTCCTAGTCTTCAACCCGGGAGCGTAGTAGGGGAGTACACCTGTCAGCTTTCTTAGCCTCGAGTCTGAGGCTACATAGATGGGGGAGGGAACACACCAGGAGGGTCGTTGCCTCAATCTGCTAGCAATATTTGTCTTTAAAGTGAAGACGTGCCAGAGACCTTGAAGCCTGAGGTGGACCTATTTTCCTTTGAGGAAGTCCGAGGTTTTAAATGACAGTTGACTTTGATCCTGCTTAATTGTGTAGGTTTTGAAAGGGATCGCCCCCACACAGGGGAGCACAGTGGGATGGGCTCTTGGGATGGGGGCCTGGCAATAGCAAGCCTAGTGTTCACAGCTTAAGTTAAAAAGTTGCCAGGAAAGTGGGCAAAGGTGGTCGCCCTGGCCCTCCGCAAGGCACGCAGGTGGGTCAGCCTCCTCCANTCCCATCACCCCGCCGTAAGTCATTATCTCTGTAGTTTCATTTCCATATCTGTAAAGTGGAAAGATCTTTAAAGCGTCGTTCAAATTTTTACAGCTGTTATTTGTGACNATGTGGGCAATTTAACTTTCCCTCTATGATTGTAATGTACTTCAGATTTTCTACAGTATATGTTATTTTGTAATCAGGAAAAAAATTATCTATTGGTGTTACTCTTTTTTTAAAAAGTACGATCTCCATTTCCCCAACTTGTGCGGTGGGCATCTCTTCCCCCAAAGTGTTTCGGTGCCCAGCGCTCCCTGGCGAGGCCCCCACATGCTCGCCCGCGGCGGAGGCGGGGTGCGGCAGCCCGGGAGGCGTGCCCAGGCGGCCCGGAGCCCTGCCCAGCTTGTGTCCTCGGTCCCCGGGGCAGCTCTGGATCTCCGGAGGCAGCTCTCTGAGGCGCTTCCTCTACTGTGCCATCTTCTTTCTCCTCTCCATCCTTGGCCAGGTTGGGGACAGTGCCAGGAGGCCGGGGACGCACTCTGTAGTCCATCCTCCGGGCCCCGGGGAGGGCGCCCTCGAGCTAGCAGCCCGCAGCTCGAGGCGAGGGGAGCGGGCAGGGGACAGGAGGGAGCTCGGTGAGACGGCGGGAAGGGACAGGCCGGCCTTGCTCACCCAGCGCCTCTTCTCCAGCGCCTCTTCTCCCCCTCCACCCCCACAGCCGCGCCAGAACCATGTCGGCGGAGACTGCAAGCGGCCCCACGGAGGACCAGGTGGAGATCCTGGAATACAACTTCAACAAGGTCAACAAGCACCCCGACGCCACCACGCTGTGCCTCATCGCCGCCGAGGCNGGCCTCACGGAGGAGGAGACGGAGGTGAGTCCCCAACCCCAGAGCATCCCCGCGGGACCTCCACTGCGGGGATCCCATTCCATGCATCACTCAGCAGCTCCCTGGGCGCCCAGTCCACCTCCACTCCCGCCCCATCCCATCGTCACTTTCCTCCTAGCTTTCCACTGCCTCCCAGAGCCGGGTCTCTGATTTCTCCTTCTTGGTGGGGAGCATCTTGCTTGTCCTTTCAGTTTCCCGGCTCAGTAACCCTCCCCGCTGTGCTGGAGAGTGAAGGGGTGTCACAGTTGGAAGGGACTTTGGCGATCAGCTAGAAATTCAGCCCTTGCGTTTGTCAAACGAGGAAACTAAGGCGGGGGTGGCGGGACACCTGCCAGGGTTGTTAAGTTGCTCTTCCCGCCGCATTGCCACTTCGCAGTGCTGCGTGCGTCTCCTCAGCTACACAGCCTCACTGGCACGTTGCCATGGTTTGGTTCGGGTTTTGTTGTCGTTTTCTTAATCTTCTGGTTCTGAGGCTTAGAGCCTTTCTCTGGCATTTTCCAAGAAGGTAGCCCTNTGACGCTTTGGNGCACAACCTCCCAGCGCGTTGATAATGTGTCTATTTGTGAAGGGTTCTCTTGTTATCCCATTATCCTGAAAATTGCTTAGGGTAGAGCTTGCAGCGCCGCCTGGCGCAATGTTGAAGCCTTTAGCCGATTTTCCCTCCCTAGTCCTCTCTACACTCGGGCTTCGCTTTTCCCCTCTCAACGCTATCCTAAAGCTGGGATATTCTTATCCCTCCCAGTTAGCAGACTGGAGAAGGAGGGACTTTGTCCTTGCTTCACCCTGCTCAGTTGAAGCTTAAAACCTTGTAATGAGTGCTCTCTGGGATTCTGGGATCAAAATCCTGAGTCCCAAGCCCTGGATGATCTTTACTAAGCCCGGGCAACTTGGAGAATTTACCCATAGGTAATCCTCTCGGTCCCAGATCAAATGGAAAGGCTGTCCAACCAGAATCAGAGCCCAATAGAAGATGATTTATTGTAGCCCAAGTCTAAAAGCTCATGTTTCCTGGAACCCATGAAATGGCAAGCTGTTCGAGTATTAGCCTTTTAAAAGCCATGCTTTATTTAATGGTCATAAAGATGTCTCGTGTTTTAAGAACTGGGCTGTTGGGTATTATGGACACAGTACTAACTAGGGATCTAATCCTGACTCTGTCTCCAAGTCTCGTGTTTTAAGAACTGGGCTATTGGGTATTATGGACACAGTACTAACTAGGGATCTAATCCTGACTCTGTCTCCAAGTCTCTTCACCTTGAAAAACAGTCATGTTTGTCTGTCATTTACCATGATGTGTGCATGTGCGGTGCTGGAGATCAAAGCTAAGGCCTTGAGTATGCTAAGCTAAGCATGTACTGTACCACTGAGCTGTGCCACCAGCCCCATGCTGACCTTTGGAGTGGTAACTACTTGCCATGTATTGTTTCAGATACTTGCTGAGTATAACGTTACTTATTTTGTCACTGTCTTAAGAGAGAAAGCACTGTTAGTTCAGTAAAGGAACCGAGGCACAGAAAGCTTAGGTTACTAAAACTGCAACCAGAGAACAGTCTGGTTCCATGTTGGGCTTTTATGCTNTACCTACCTCCACAGAGGAAGGTTAGAAACAACTGTGTGTGGTGATACNGNAAGGAAAGACAGAAGGATCAGTTTGCCCATGCNTCAAGCAATGGTCATTCCAGGCTCTTGCTAACTTTTCCTCCGGATTTACCTGCTATTAGAGAATTGAAATGAAGTCTAGTAGGGGCTGAAAGAAAGGACATCTGCCCTTTAGTGGTTGAGATCAATAAAAGCAGGAATCTGCGTGATGGGTATCTATCCGCCATGGTAGTTCTTCTGCCTTGCCTCTTCTGATATCCTCAATTGAACAAATAGTGCAGCCAGCATGACAGGAGTGGGGTGTGGGTGAGTCAGCCTCATGGGAGGGCCTGGCTTCCTTTTCCTGCCACGGGCCAACACCTTCTTCCTCCAGAGGCCTGCTGCAGCTCAGCTTACCCTCATCTTCCTGTCTAGACCTGTGGAGAAGTACCTGGAACCCAGAGCTCAGAGTCTCAGCATAGCAAGTTCCAGGAANGAGGCTTCTGCTTGTCCTGTCGTTTCTTGTTGGACTGGGTCCCATCTCCCCATCCTTTCTTAACTCCATACACCACCTTCCTGTGCGTGGGCATATGAAAGTGGTTTGTAATCTTCTCTAACATTTACATTGTAAAAGATGTCTTCTACGAAAAGAGAAGTATCTTCTGCAGATACAAAGTCTAGTGAGGAGACTGCAAGCATAAGATAATTGCTTTTGTCTGTAGCAGGTCTTTAGGGATGCTTAATAGAACTTTGTGGAAGCCAGCACTTGCTGGTTCTTACCTATCTGTGATGCCTGCTGTCAGCACAGCCCCTGCCTGTCTTCTTTACAAGTGTGGTCCTCTCCCAGCCAAAATGATATTCATCANATATGCCAGAATCCACTTCCCATCCTGACACCAGCCATCTCCAGAGATAGATCAGGCTTTCCTCTCCTTTTTCAGAGAGTGAAACAGGCAGGGTCTTCCTATGTAGTCCAAAGCAGCCATGAACTCANAATCCTCCTGCCTCAGCTGCTGACTGTTGGGATTANAGACAGGTACCACAATACCCAGCATCATAATCTTTCCCTAAAACAAGTATTGTGTTAGTAACAGAGGCGTGCACACAATCCATTGTTGAGACGTAGTTACTGGTTCACACTGTTGGCACTTTGGCAAAGGCNAGAAAGACTTGAGGTAGAAACATTCTGGCTGGGGACTTTTGTGGTTCTCTTCTTTTTGCCCCACCCTACATGAAATGGGTAGTGTACCAACATCCTAATAAGGTTTGAGGGAGGCACTTCTCACAAAATGGTGTGAAAAGCCAGTCCTCATGTTTATGAGTCACCACCTTGTAATGGTCCCACTATCAAACCAATTCCCACTATCAAACCAAATCTGCAGACCCACCTTGTAATGGTCCCACTATCAAACCAAATTCTCTGCTATGGGAAGGCACCTGCAGGAACTCAGTGTGCAGTGAGGGCCTCATAGTCAGAGGACTTCTTAAATTGCATTTGTTGGGATTCTCGGAGGAGTTTTTCTCACTACTGGTACACTGTGTATCTCCTACATTTGAGTTAAATGAAATCCTACGGAATCCTACTCCCTGTGGCTTTTACTGTATGGAAGTCAGTGTAAAGGGAGCTGGGAACACTACTTCATTTTCACCCTGAGAGGCTGGGATGATACAGTCTCCTTCACACACACACACACACACACACACACACACACACACACACACACTGCAGTTGGCATTGCTTCTTGAAGAAGTTCCCAGTATTTTTATCTCCTTTTGGTGTTCTGGACTTGTTCCCAGGATCCAGTGTTTTCAGTTGTTGCATGTTTTATCACTGGGATAAGACCTCGAAAGGTCTCGCTCTGAAAAGAATGAAATGCTAGTTGTTAGAGAAAAGGACAAGAACAATGTTGTTTGGCCCCAACCCCTCCCAACCCNAGTGTCCAATTATCATCTATTCACTTGGAGTTAATAAATTTCCGTCAATGAGCAGGAGTAATGAGAACACCCATTCATAAGCAAGCAAGGGATGAATGTCTTTCCCAGGGGATGGCTGAAACAAAGACGACAGAGACAAAGCCAGGTGGAAAATTAGGATTTATGTGAGTCAGAGCTACAAGATCCAGAACTAGACAGGAAAAGAGCTAGCAAGATGGTGAATGCATTTTGTTACCAGCAACTAGTCTGCTGAATTATGATGTATAACCTTCATTGACAATATACATACATANATATATGTGTATGTATATCCAGAAAACAGNTGAGCTTTTCCTGCACCTCTTCCCATCTCTCAGNACCAGGGCTCAATTTGCTAAGCATTTAGATTGTACCTTGCAAATTCCCAAATGTGGTCCAGGNCGAAGCTATTTTGGGTAATGACCCATCAGTNTTCTGCATGTGAAGATGCGGGTGGCTCTTTTGAATGAGGCCAGCTTAACCACTTTGTCTTAAATGAGTCCTGATAGAAAGTGTGCTGTTATTTTTTTTTTCCCTTCTCCTGTCTAGGTTTTAATTAGTCTTTAAAATGCTGCCATTTATTCAGTTCTAGTCCCTGGAAATCCTATTTAATCAGCACTTGCAGCTTCGAAACCCCCACAGTTACCTCGTTAATGAAGTTGACCCCATGCTGCTCTCCAACCAGACCCAGGCTTGACTGAGCACACACACAGATTAAAAGAA
>LZPO01027496.1:100632-121612 GCA_001675575.1 Neotoma lepida | reverse complement strand
TTCCCACTGGGGCCGCCTCTGTCCGTGCACCCCAGGGTGGCTGTATTACAGCACTACTCTCTCTTCTTCCTTTCGGCCCTGCCACCTCCTTCCCCGTAGACTAGGTAAACCTGAGGAAACCCACAAAAGACAATAGAGGCCTCCAAAGCTTACCTCTTGGTTTGCAGATGAGCTGGCTGANTGACACTGTTCTTAGGGACTTCTTACAGCCAGCCAGTGACAGTACAGTTGCATTACTGGCTGCATCTGTGGTACTCATCTACTCTAGTGGCTTGACCGATTAGACCAATGCTATGTAATCCGACCATTATCAATATCCTCCACGACACATGAGGTGCCAGGTTCCAGGGGAAACTGCTCNTTCTGTCTTCCCAAGAAGAGAAGCCTGCTGCTTCTGCTTCCTCAACAGTGCCTTTCAAAGCTGGTTTCTTCAAATCCCAGTTTCCTTCTGACCTCCTGGTTCAGGTCTAGTCTTGTCCCCCAACACAGTTAATTTCATCGTCTCCAAGGCCCTCAATCAGAAGTAATGTTGTAAAGGCAGCCACATTTGTTGAGAGTGTGCCACACTGCTTTACAGCTCACAGAAATGTCTGGGGCCTCCCTTAGTACCATTCTAGAAGCATCTCATTGAGGCCTCCCCAAAATTACTATTGACATTGGTAAGGGGTAAATATTTGAGTGACACTGAGCTGGATAATNCTGAGTCATGGATAAACCCACCGCACCTTCTCCCACGGCTCAGTGGTCCACTCCATGGATTCCTAAGGAGGAGTGGTCCAAGGTTGCCTAGTACTTAGTTATGAGTCCTTTATTGAACAAAATTTTACCAGGANACTACTAAGGAGCAAAGTCCATGTTGACATCGNCACCCATCATGAGATATCGAACCCCAAGACTAGAAATCCTCTGGGGTGTCAAGGAGTTGTCCCAGTTCCTTTTATTCACTCATCAGACATTGATTAATCGGTTACATCTTGAGACTTTGTGTAAGGGGTCAAATGCAATGATGATAAGATGAAAACAGCCTTGGCGTTCATGGATCTTACATTCTAGAGGAGTGTGTATGCAAACAAATAAAGTAATGATAGTGAAAGTCCCACGAAGTGAACAAAATAGTAAAACAGAAAATAGGAGAACCTGCTTTTAATAGAGTGGTCTTGTTTAAGCTGAGACCTAAAGGAGAGAGAGAGAGAATCAGAGGAAGAATTTGTGGTTTGTNCAGAGTTGCTGAGGCAAGGAAGGTTGGTGTNGTGGTGAGAGAACCATCCCCACATCCCTTGCTTCCCTCCTTTGGGCCACACAGACTACCCTTAGACATTTTNCAGTGTGTGACANACAATCTTTCACATTTCTCTCCTTCAGAAATGGTTTAAGCAGCGCCTGGCCCAGTGGCGGCAGTCAGAAGGTTTGCCCTCCGAATGCAGGTCTGTTACAGATTAGGGAGCCGNGCCGGGCACCCACAGCCTCGCTGGATCGTCTGGTGAACTCCACCTGCTCCTCCTCGCGGCNGCTCACCCAGGCTGTTTTGATGTTTCAGTGCAGTGTTGAATGTCCCATTGTTTGCTGTCCTGCTATTTAATACAATGTATTTTTTAAATGTATATAACTAATAAAGAAAATAACAGGAAGCTAAATGCAGTTNTGTGTAAAGCATTGGCTTGGCTGGGAAAGGGGCGTGGCTTGCATTCTCCCTTTGGGGAATTTATTGAAAGATGATGTGGAAAAAATTTCCGTTTGCCTCTCGTTATCAGCTTCCAGTAACAGTTCACATGTACCAGCCACTTCAGAGCCACCAGGTTGCTATTGAAAAGGTATCGGAACAGGCAGGGAAAACNTCTCCTGAATCCTCTTCCCCGTGTCCTTTTCCCTCTGCTTCATTTAATTCACTGGTAGTTGAATGAGAACACGGGTGTATTTGAGTCATTCAAATTTTATATGTAACAGTTCCATCACTTACAGCTGTGTTACCTTGGAAAGAACCCTAGGCTAGCAGCTTCAGACTCCAAGCAGCAGAAAAGCAAGTAGCTAAGAAAAAAATTTACAGAGTCTGGAATTTGCCTTATTTAAATGAATTTGTTAAGTTTATTTTGCTGAATAAAATGAACTGCTCTTTTGTCTCAAAAATGATGTCCTAAATAAAAGACTTTTTGTTGAAAATTCATGGAGTTTTTCGTTTGTTTGTTTTTGTTTGTTTTTTNAAGCTGAATAGGAAGCCTATGAAGAGACNATCTCCGAAAGGGCCTCCATTTTCCAAATCTTTGCTACTCCAAGTGTGGTCCAGGATCTACCCCATCAGTATTAGCTAGAAGCCGGTGAGACATGCAGAATCTCAGGCCACAGGCCTGACCTACNGACTCAGAATTTCCCACAAGGTCCCCCAAATGAGTCACATTGTTCCAAGGGACTCTAGCCCTATGTATCCACTCACTGTCTCGGCATATATACGCCTCAAGAACATCTCTGTTGACAGAGTATCCCATCACACAGAGGACTAACTTGGTTACAGTGGATTAAACTCAGAGGGGATGTTTGTTTGCTTGCTGGCTTTTTTAAAAGGCATCAGCTGAGCCCAGTGTGGTGGCACACACCTTTAGTCTCAGCACTCGGGAGGCAGAGGCAGGTGGATCTCTGAGTTCAAGGTCAGCTTGGTCTACAGATCAAGTTCCAAGACAGCAAGGGCTACATAGAGAAACCCTGTCTCTGAAAAAACAAAACAAACAATCAAAGGCATCAGCTCATCAACTCGAAGGTAAGTTTGGGCTATCAGAGTAACTCCCTAATGTCAGTGGGGATTTAGGGTCATCCCGTCTTCACACTTGNTACTATTAATTGGTTGGTTGGTTGGTTGATTTTTTGAGACAGAGTCTCACTATGTGGCCCAGGTTGGCCTTGAACCGAGATCCTCCTGCCTCCTCCTCCCAAGGGCTGGGATTTCAGGTGTGCAGCATTTCCACTTGGAGCTCTTTAGTGCCTGGCTATTAAGTTGATGAATGCTGAGCTACTGGGTATGCATTTCATAGGGAGGGGGGAGGGCNCTAGAGCTAGTGCCCCAAGCAAAGGCCAAGCTGAATATTTCCCATTTGAAAAGGTTTCCTTCCTACCTTGCAAAAAATGGGGTGGAGGTTCCTGGAAGCCCCCACCTAGCAACTTCCAACTATGTCTCATTGGCCAGAGTGGGTCCATGGCCAGCAAGAGCAAGATTGTGAAGGTAAGAAAGCAGGAAAGGATGGAGATTGGAAAGGGCATTTGAAATTCATGCTAGGCCATCACCCAAGAGTGATGCTGGGCACACTGTGAGCTTTTACCTACCGTGCTGGCTCAGTCTTTCAATTACTTTAAAATAGATCCTATGAACACTAAGAATCACCACTAATACAAATGTTTACAAGATCCTATTAAACATCCTTGGTCAGCTTCCTCTCTCTCTACCTTAAAACAGTTCTTCTGTAAACAAATACACGATGAACCAGAGCCTGAACAGAATGGCCTGGTGTCTGGCACACCGCCCTGTAACTTAATTTATGTTCTAAGCAGCTGTCAGCACCCAGGCTAAATTCTGACTTCCTTCTGGACATGAAGGCCAAACATGGGGGATAAAGCAGGAATGTGGACCTATAAAGAGCTTAGAGAGAGTAATTTCTCTTTTTCTAAGCATTCTTCTAGATACCATCTACACATGGAGGGCAGAGAAAGTCCTGCCCAGATGATTGTGGGAAAGTAGACATTGCACAGATCTGCCCATAGGCAGTGAGGGATGCCAAGAGAGGTCTAAGACTGGGTCAGAAACCATTTTACACTTATATATTGGGGGGAGGTTGGTCACTCCACTGTTGTGAACCTCAGAAGATAGCTTTCAGGAGTTGGTTCTCTCCTTCCACAATATAGGTTCCGGAGAATACACTTAGATCACTGGGTTTGGAGGCCAACACCTTTACCTGTTATGCCATCTCACCAGCCCAAGGTTAGAAATCTTTCAAGTATGTCTGAGCTCCAGGGCAAGCAAGAACAATTCAGGACAAGAAAGGTTAATCAAAGTCTGTCTTAGGAGGTTGAAAGACCACTTCTGGTACCCAAGCATCCAGAGCTCTTGAATAGCACATGCTGGTTGGCAACAAGAATCCTTTCAGATGTGAATTTGTTACAAGTTCTTGTCAACTTGANTTGTCTTTTTATTATTATTATTATTATTATTATTATTATTATTAAACAAGGACAACAGTATTTTTTAAAGTTTTGTAAATAAACAACTATTATCATCCCTACAAGTACCAGAGAAGATTGGGGATGGCTTATTTTGCCACATAAGGCTTAATGAGAAGGTTAGAGTGCTGGAGGCAGCGCTTGAAGGAACAATTTTGCATTTCTTGATTAAATGATACACACAGAGCAGACACTGTCTTATGTCTTGAACCAGTAACATTGACTCCAGAAACAAAGATAGCAAAAAACAAAAATGAAAAGAAACAATAAAACCTATAAAAATTACCCAGGATTCCACCCTAGAGGTAACCTCTTATTAACCTTAGTATTTTAGTGCACCGCATTGCNGGTAATAATGGAGCCATATTGGATGCTGTGCGGTTCAAGCCCTCCTTTGTCCTGAGAGACTGAAGAGATTCTTCTTTGGCAGGCAGGGGTAGGGGGTGCGGGGGGGTGGCTCTTGTTTAGGAAAACATCCTGATGTATTTGGGGAACTGTGGGGAGAAGGAAGGGGTGAAGAGAAGGAGGCTACAGCGTAAATCCAGTGTTGGTCCCGGGAAGTTTAGGTAGGAGGCTACCTGGGCATTTTAAGAAAGACAAGAGTTGCAAGTGAGAGAGAGCCATGAATGAAAAAAAATGAAATAAAAATGAAAGAAATCATGGTTGTTCCTAGGTATGGTGGAGGAGAAAGTTTATTATAGATATGTCAGAGAGCATAGCCAGGGGTGGGACTTCTGGGAGTCCAGAGTGGACATAATTATACCGAAGAGGGGGAGCAGACAGGAGAGGGGAGCGAGGGAGCCAGGTGCAGCAGCCAGGAGGTCCAAAGAGAGTAGATTAAAAGGCCAGGTAACCAAAATGGTTGGATTATATAGGGAAGGGCTGGGGAAGAGCAGCTCAGTCCAGGGTAGGGGTGGGTATGCCAGCCAGGAGGGCTTTGTAACAAGTAGGGACTGAAGGATGCTGGGAGAACCAGGCAGCCAGGCCCACTTTGATGTGTTAAACAGACACCTCAACCCTTTGTCCCAGGTTTGAAGCCTAATAAGCCCACTACTGCAACTTGAAAGCTGCCCGAAGGGAACCAGAGAGAATCTGGACTCCTGGGTTAGGGACTTCACACCGCTTCTCTCTGCCCCTTTGGCAACATTAAGAACTCCTNTCACCTCAAGAGTTCCTGGTGAGAGCCCCAATGGATCCATCTAGNCACATCTCCTGCACCCAAGACTCAGGGAACACATAAGGCTCAAGAAAGTTGGGGACAGAAAATGGTAAGAGCCAGAGGAACAGGAAATTTGCTGTGAGATTTTGTCTCTGAGAACTATTAGGGAAGCTACATCCATGAAGTCTCAACAACACGGCTGCCTGAACAAGACCTGAACATGGACAACACCAATAGACATGCTAACATGGAAGAGGGAAGCAAATATCTCACGAGGCTCCAACCCCAGACAAGGAACTACAAGCAACTAAGGGATGCTGACAGTTGGAGAAACAGTCTTCCCCAGGGAAGAGCACATCAGCTGGATATTCAACTTCGTGGTCAACTCTGGAACCCAACAATACAAGTAACATTATATGGACTGAGTAGGTTGTATTTATGTATTTAAGGGTACACACACACACACACACACACACACACACACACACATTTATATATGTCCTCCTCCAGAGGACCAGGGTTCAATTCCCAACACTGTATCAAGTAGCTCACACCTGTCTGTAACTCCAGTTTCTGGCGATCCAAGGCCCTCTGGCCTCCAAGCCACCTGCATGCATGTGGCCCCCACAAACTCATGCAGGCACACATATACACATAAATAAAAATGAATAAATAAATCTTTAAAAAATAAAAAGGAAAACCTCACAGCAACTGCTTCAAATGTACCCCTGCCTAAACTCAATGCCCAAATAACTAGCAACCACGAGAGTAATAAAAGTACATGGAAACTTTGCGTTTTCTTCCTGTGACGTTATCGCTAAGAGCAATGGCCTGCGCACATGTCAGACCAGGATTTAGGAGAGCAGCCACTGCTTATATTGGCCGAACAGGTGTTACGATGCCTGAAGCTATGATGCGTTGCTCTCTATAAACAAGCATGGGAACAAAGGAGTCACATTCCTAAGACCCACTTCCTCCCTCTCACCATCTGGGTTGTACCAAATGCAGAGGGTACTGCCTGGAGATTTTCTCTCCTAGACCCACAGCATCTTGTAAGAGTTTGCTGGCTAAGCTTGGGGAAATATAAGAAGATTTGAATCTTAACTTAGCTAACACATCTCATTATGTCAAACAATGATGCGCTGACTCATAGTTCATGTGAATCATCCTTCGAGTTCAGCAATGAAGAAAGATGCTCTTTCTCTTCTTCCAAACGGAAGCTCCCTTTCTACTCTTGATTTTTTTGTTTGTTTGGTTGTTTGTTTTGTTTTGTTTTTAGAGACAGGGTTTCTCTGTGTAACCCTCCTGGCTGTCCTGGAACTCCCTCTGTAGACCAGGCTGACCTTGAACTCACAGAGATCCATCTGCCTCTGCCTCCTGAGTGCGGGATTAAAGGCATGTGCCACCACCGCCTGACTTCCACTCCTGCTTTTTAAAAAGCTTTCTGTGTAGGAATTTGACATTGCCCATAAGAGGAAGAATCCTTAGGGGTACGTGATTTAGAATTCTTGGTGGTATAGGTGCCATGATCCAGAAATCAGAATATATAATATATGAAAAGTATTTGTGTACTCAGCAGAGAGTTGAGGCAGAGAATTCTGGCTGCTCCCTTGGCCCTTCTCCCATCTTGAGTTTTGCTTATGTGGCGAGCACATACCCCAGTTAAGGGGGAGGAATAATCATTCTTGATTCGGACTTGGTATAACCCTTATTTATTCATACAATTAAGATTACAATTAAGAAAACAGTATTTGTCTCGTCTTCCAAGCAGAAGCGGGGATACTTTTCTGGGTATACAGGTCCAGACTCGACACATCNGTTCCTCTGGATTTAGGGTCGGCCTTCTAGAAGTCAATCTTATCTGAGCTGAGGACCGGGTCTCATGTCTCTGGCTGAGGAGAGTCGCTTCGCGTCTTGGGTCTGATGAGCTCTGTCTTGTCTCCGAGGTTTCGTCTTTCACTCATTTCTGTTAACCTTATCACTACTTCCACACATAGTTGATTTACGTCACTCTACTGCTTATCCTACTCTAAACTTATCATTCCTGACCAGGGTTTTTTACCCTAGGTCTTATATGTTCCTTACAGCTTAGGAGNTGCCTGCCCAGCAGGAGATTGTGTGTTCATACTCTATTCCCTTAGGGATTTTAGCAGCCCCAAGATGCCACTAATGTCATCTGCCTCTTGCTAGTCACACTTTTACTGAGTCGTCTCTCAAGTTGTACTCAGCTGTATTGGTTAGTTTTGTTTTTTGTTTTTTTTGATCAACTTGACACAAACTAGAGTCATCTGGGAAGAAGAAACCTTCATTGAGGAATTGCCACCATCAGACTGTCCTGTGGGCATGTGTGTGAGTCATTGTCTTGATTAATGATTGATGTGGGAAGGCCCTACCCACTGAGGGTGATGCCTCTCCTGGGCAGTTGGTCCTGGGTTGTATAAGAGAGCAGGCTGAGCAAGCCAGTAAACACTTCNTTCNGTGGTCTCTGCTTCAGTGCCCAGCTCCAGGTTCCTGATTTGAGCTCCTGCCTGAGCTNCCTTGATGATGGACAGTAACTGTGAGATGAAATAAGTCTTTTCTTCCCCACATTGGCCAGTGTTTTATCTCAAAAACAGAGAAGTAAAATAGGACACATCTTCCTCTGTGTCTCGGGCTGTTTACCATTTCTGTGGGGAATAGTTGGGCCTAAGGAACTTCTAAAGGAAGTTCTTAGCCTTATGGTTCTGGAAGGTGGGAAGTCCAAGTTGAGCTGCCACATCTGTAAGGGTCTGTGTCCCTTCAAAACAGGGAGAAAGTCACAAAGCGCCAGGAGTGATTATAAAAAGGTAATACAGGACCTTCCCTGCTCATACAACCCACCCTTACAGCCCCAAAGCCCTAACCCACTCCCCCAAGGAGGGTATTTTTCTCTTTTGTTAACCCAGTCACCTCTTAAAGACCCCAACTCCCAACCCCACCACAGCAGCAATCCAACTTCTTGTAAGTTCCAGAGACGACATACCCTAGCAGTTTGTGTGATTCATAATGGAAGGAGTCACTCCTGCTTAGGTTCTAAAAGACAATGGCTGCCATCTCTTCCTCCCTTCTCTATGACTCCTCGCTCNAGGAGAAAATGGCTGTCCTGCTGAACAGCTCTCAGGAGGGCCTAGCTAGCAAGGAACAGAGGCCTCCAGATNACAGGCAGCAGCCATGCGGAGTCTCGCCAATAGCNTGTGTGAGCTTGGTGAGACGTCCTCCTGCCCTTGGAGGGCATCCTCCTACCGGAGTCAGATCATGGCAGCTTTTTAATGGCTACGACTCACCTAGGCCACTCTTGCAATTGTTTGATCGACTTAAAGTTTGTTGCTTTAGTGTGTGAAGCTTTGGAATAATGCTCTATGAGGTAATAGATAACCCAAACACCCAGCATGCCAAGGAAAGGATATGTGCCACTTTGGGATCTTAGCAAGGTTCCTCCCAAGTGGTCTAGATTGGCCTCTAATAAAGGGAGCCTCAGCCTCTCAAGCGCTGGGATTACAGGGGTGCTGCTCCCATACTTGGTCAAGAATGCACTCTTGTTTTCCCTTCCTATGTCCTGAGGTAGAATGCAATCATTCTAAGTCATGAGTCATCTTAGATCACATGGATGACAGCAACACCTTAGGCTTGGAAGATAACCNTTCAGAAAGAGCTCAGGTTCTGTATTTGTCAGGGAACACCAGGCTTAGCCGCACTAACACTCAACCTCAATTCTCAGTGGCTCAAACACAGTGGTACATTCCCTGCTCCCCAAAATCTTTTGTCCTCAGAGTAATTTTTAGTATAGCTTTCCTCCACATTGAAGTACTTTCACAAAGTTCCCTAGAAGAGAAAAANTGAGAGGCCTGCCNGGGGCAACTAGTTACTTTCCTGACACACGTACTAGACTCAACATCTCACTGTCCAAAAGGAGGTGCATGACCTTACCTAACCCCAAGGGGGCAGAGATGTACAACACTCTCATTTCAAGAGAGAATAAAATACGGAAATATTTCTTCAGCAGCAAGAAAAGGTTCAAAGGAACTCAACAGGATTACCAAGCCAACACTCCAGTCCTAGACTTTTACGCAGTAAAGTACCTAGCTAAGAAATAAATGTCTATCTGATTATTGACACAAGCCTGTGTCCCAAGCAATAAAAGCATATAGTCATCAAAGAATGGATCAAAATGCTGCCCACCTATTAACTGGTTCCGAAGTCATTGANNAGGAAAGACAGGGCACCCAATTGGAGAGTGTCTGCTTGCCCTTTCAGATCTACTAGTCTTTCTTTTCCCTACTCTGTGGACAAGGACGGTGACGTGATTGCCTCAACCAGGATCCCTTACCTTCTGACATTAGGTTAGGTCAATGAGAGGCACTAGTGGGAGGTCACAGGAGAAGTGCAGAGAATCCCAGGGGATTTTACCTGCCTCTGTACNTCCAGAATTATGGCTTGACAGTCACTAAGTTCTTCTGCCCAAGAGAGACCACTGCCACAGTGCCATCTCTCTGCCTTCCAGTGACATCTTCCCTCCTTGGTCCATTCTAAGCCTAGAAGTGATAACTGTTGTCAGCCCCAATGCTACATCATTCCCTGCTGGTTTCCTTTAATTCTACATATCTTTGTAGAGTCCCTTCNTCAAGTTGTCTTCAGTTGTACCTGTCATATATTTTCACTTGATACCTAGACCAACATAATACCCCTTAAATGGGTAGCTGTTAGTCAAAACAATCAATTAAATGAGAAATGGGCAGACATGAGAATCTTTATGGATCAATCATATAATAATCAGGGCAAACATTCATTTCCACTTTAATCTCATAGTGCACTGGAAAGATATTCCCTTTATTATCACCATCAAAACAAATGACATCTGAAATATCCATGACTCTCACCTCAATCTTCCAGGAGGCAGCTTTTTGACCTATTAATTAAAAAATTAAATCTTATTCTCAAATATCACCATCATTCATTTAAATATCATTGGCTTACCAACTTGACTCCTTAGCTGGGGTTCCACTGAGTTCATCCAGGAAGTTTTGAACGAGAATAGGGTGTTTGCTAGGTTGCTGTTTGGGTAAAGTTCAGGGAGACCTCCAAAAATCTCCATTACTATGATAAAATAACCACAACAAAAGCAACTTTAGGGAGAAAGATGTTGCAGAATATTTGTTTACACTGTAAATATGTGTCTCTGCCTAAGGCACCTTCTGATTGGTTTAATAAAGAGAGAAACAGTCAATAGCTAGGCAGGAGAGAATAGACAAGACTCTCAAGCAGAGAGAGAGAAACTGGGAGGAGGAATCTAGGTGCATGATTTTGTCAGCACACTTGGAGCATGTTGGATGTGCTGTACTAAGAAGAGGTAACTGAGCCACATGGCAGAATGTAGATTAAAATACACGGATTAATTAAGTTATAAGAGCTAGTTGGGAAAAAGCCTAAACTAAGGCCAAGCTTTCATAATTAATGTTAAGTCTCTGGGTCATTATTTGTGGATTGGTGGTCCAAAAATAATCCTACAAGAAAGCTTACTACAGAAAGGTTTATTCAATCACAATTCCAAGTTACAATTCATTTTAGGGAAGTCAAGCAGGGACTTGAAGCAGCTGGTCACATCCACAGTCAAGAGCAGAATCAGAATAAATTCATGCTATTTGGGGCTCAGCTCTCTCAGTCTGTTTTTACACAATCNGGGATCCCATGCCTAGAGAATGGTGCCACCCAGGGTGGGCGGGTCTTCTCTCCTCAATTAATGTAACCAAGACATTCCCTCACAGACGTGTCCACAGACCAACATAATCCAGATAATCCCTCATTGAGACTCCCTTCCAAGGCAATTCTATATTGTGTCAAGTTGCTGGAGCCTAACAGCTCCCTCAGGGGAGGGAGGTGAGAAGGCGCGGGGTCAACACCAGGAGTCAGTTGAAGGCAAATAAAGAACTCCTTTGTTCAATAACAGGGAAGGCCTTGTATACCCTCCTCCCAGCACCGAGTCTATGTGGCCGTCCCTCATTGGCTGGGCATGATCAGAACTATGACAACTCCTGTTGCTAGGCCCTCAGGCAGACTCCAGGTTGGCTCTTAAGGAGTAGTTATGTGCATGCCNTGGCAACAGGTCTGAGCCAGTTTCCTCAACCCTATGGGCAGTATCAAATGAACAGTCAAAACTAGCCATCATAGCCACAAAGAATACNGTTCAGACTACATGATTTTGTCCACAAATCTATCTTGGAACAGAAATCTTTCTACNATCAAACAGTAGAAATGTCAAATTTTCTATCCTTTTACNGTCATACTTGTTCATTCTTACACAAAAGAGATAATGGGGGGAAAGTATTGTGTGTCTGCTGTCTGTGGGGCTGCTTTTGGCTACAAGGGTCTGAGTATTTAGCTGAGAATGTCTAATTCCTACTTCCTGCACAGCAGGGGCACATGAGTCCAGATTTGGTTAGGCAACTAGGCCAGGCCTCTCCCTCACCCACTCACCATCCTGGTACTTTCTTCTTTTCCCCTCATGGTCACAAAATAGTAGCTACTGTTCCAGGCATCACATCCCATAGCCAGTGCCCAAATGTTGAAGGAAAAAGCCCGGCTTCCCCTTTAAGCATCTCTTCACTTATTTTATCAGAGAAGGAAAGCACTTTCCCAGCATCTCCCCATCACTCTTGTCTTCCTTCTCATCGTTAGGCATCCGGCCACATACCCCTCTTCAGCCCTATAATTGGTACATCTGAACACACTGATGTTAGCAGCAGGAGCTTATTAAATATTTGATAAATGGACAAAGGGTGAGTAGGACTGCCATGGTTGGCTTAGGCCAGTATAGCACATTCTTGGAGCCCATCTTCTCCAGATAGGCTTGATATCTGAAGAAAAATGGGTTTTTCTTACTAAGGAAGAATTAAAAGAACTCTGTGAGCAGTCATTTGCAACAGTGTTTGTCACATTGTTGCTTCTTTTTTTTTTTAAAGATTTATTTATTTATTATGTATACAGTGTATACCTGCACACCAGAAGAGGACAGCAGATCTCATTATAGATGGTTGTGAGCCTCCATGTGGTTGCTGAGAATTGAACTCAGGACCCCAGGAAGAGTAGCCCGTGGTCTTAACCTCTGAGCCATCTCTCCAGCCCAACATTGTTGCTTCTTCAAGCAGGGAATGGCCCAGAGGAAAAGGCTATTGCTTCCTAGTGGTTAATGAAAGGTTTTAAGATTCCCAAGGAGGGCCTGCAGAGATGGCTCAGTGGTTAAGATCACTANCTGTTCTGGCAGGGGACATTTACCCATCTTACAAGGTGGTGAATAGCCCTAAAACACCAACATGCATAAAATAATAAAATAAATNTAAAATAATCAAAGGTTGAACAAACTGTTCATGCAAGAGTATCCCATTAGCAAACAAGTTTCCACAACCTGAAGAGATACAAAGATTCTTTGTCNCCCCNTCTTAGGCATCCATCTCTTCAGAATTCCCCTGCCCATGTGTGGGTAGAAACCTTTCCTGTATTATCAGTGAGCCCTTCCTCTGAGTATTACTGTATTTATCACTCTGGCTCACACATCCTTGTCATTCACCCCAGTGACTGAGGAATTAAAGTGCTTACCAAGCCCTACTCCCTACTCCTGCATATAGAGACCATCCATGCAATCTCCTGGCTGTCTCCAGTCTGCTAGCTAAATGGAGATGCTGTGGATCTAGAAGACAGTCAAAGGAGCCTGGTGGCCAGGATGATCACGTGAACAGAGCATCTTGTCCTCTCACAAGTCCAAAGCCAACTGAGGTGAAATGTATGGAGTGTTTTTCCTTGTGTAAGCCACTGANAGTCTCGAGCTTTGCTATAGCAGTCCTCCAACATCAGTAAGCACAGTTTCCTGTTAGAGTGAAAACCTCCTCCGAGTAGAAGCCACCACTATTCTGTTCCCCATGCTATTCCTCGCCTTTCAGATTCCCGTTTCTTTACTCAGTCAAATCTTTCCCACCAGTCGGCTCCAGCTTCTGGGGAAGAATGAATAAGAAAAGTTTCTTCTTTAATGGGTGGATTTGACGAGGGCCCCTGTGGTTTGGAGCACCATCCCAGACACATTTGCCAAACTTTGGATGGACACGGCAGCCAAGGGGCTTGGTGAGAAGCTAGCAAGGGAGGCCATAGCNCACTGGAGGCCAAGCCCACAAAGGCCAAGATTAGGTCTTATTAAACAAACCAGGGTGTCTGAGTCAGATCATTAAAGAGGGTGCACAGGCATATGTTTGCACTTGCATGTCCCTGGCCCTTTAGATCTTGAGTTTCTGCCTAGAATTTCACAAACTATAAAATCTAAGGTTTTCCGAGTGCAGGTGCCAACACACTTGGATGGACTCCAACTTTTGCTCTAACGTAGAACAAAGATGCATGTTGGCCTACAATTGAATCACAGTAACCGAATACAAGGAGGAAAGAGAAAGGCTAAAANATCAGTTCCTCCAAAATACTGAACATCTCAAGTCCCCATGAAAGTTAAAAAAATGAATTAGAGTTCAGGGGCCATTCTGACTTTCAGCTGTGAGTGTCGTACTGCTGTGAGTGGACAAGAAGAAGTAGATAGGAAGCAAGAATGGTCACTTCACCAGGCACAGTAGCACANACCTGTACTTGCAGCATTCAGTGGGTTGGTCAGGAGGATCACATATTTGAGGGCAGCCTGGGTTATNTAGGAAGGCTCAGACCAGCTCTGGCTACATAATGAGACCCTGTCTAAAATAATAATAACAATAAAACAAACAAAAATGAGAAATCACTTCCATAACAGATGTAACATGCAGGCTCTGCTGCTTCAGGTCTGTGACTGTCTTAGTTTGGGTTTTTATGGCTGTGAAGNAACACCATGACCACAGCAGCTCTTATAAAGAAAAACAGTTAATTGGGGCTGGCTTACAGTTCAGNATTTTATCATCATNGCAGGAAGCATGGTGGAGTGGAGGCAGACATGGTGCTGGAGAGGTAGCTGCGAGGTCTACGTCCAGATCAGCAGGCAGCAGGAAGAGAATGAGTTAACACTTCCTCCAAAAAGACCACACCTACTCCAACAAGGCCANGCCTCCTAATAGTGCCACTCCCTATGGACCTATGGCGGCCATTTTTTATTCAAACCACCACAGTGACTCTCAACTTGGCTGTAGAACAGATTCACATAGGATGCTTTCAAAGCTACTTTTGGTCCAGACCCTACTGTAGAAATTCTGGTTTCACTGGTCTGGGATGTGGCCCGAGCATCAGGATATTTTTAAGCTCACTTGTGAGCATGTAAAGGAAGTTGAGAACTATAGCTCTCGATTCTAGAAGCTAGATTCAGGAGTGTATTCAGCAAGCTACTGAGCATACACGTATCTATTGCATGTACAATAAAAGTAATTTACAATTTTAACTGAGATGTAATTCACATAAAACTCATCTCTTAAAAGCATGNTTTAGTGACTTCTCTTCTACTATTCATGACCATTGATCACTGTCATCCACTTCCAGGGCATTTTATTACCCCTGTATTGGACTGAATATTTGTGTCCTCCTGATCCTTACCTGTTGAAATCCTAGCCTCCTATGTGAGGGGATGGAGGTGGTGTCTTTAGAAGTGACAGGTCATGAGAGTAGAGCCCTTGTGAATAGAACAGAATAGAACCAGTGACACAAAAGCTCCCTGCTCTGTGCCATGCTATAAGGAAGACATCTCCCTGCCATTCAAGAAGAGGACTCTCTGCACGCGTAGAACCTGTTAGCACCTTGACTGTTGACTTTCTCATCTCCAGAGCTGAGAAACAATCACTTACGCAAGCCACCTAGTTTGTGGTAATTTATCACCTCAACTAAGCTATCTTCCTAAAGGAANTAAGGGCTGTGGCAGTCAGTCCATCCTCTTCATCCCTCAGCTCCTGGCACACTGCCAATGTAGTCTCTACTTTTGTTAATTTGCCCATCGGAAACATTTCATTTCCTTTTCTCCTTCCTCCTCTGCTTCTGTTTCTTCCTTTTTTCTTTTCTTTCCTNGGGCCAGGATCTTAATCTCCAGCCCAGTTGGCCTTGAACTCATGAGCATTTTCTGCTTNGGCCTCTGAGTACTAGGTAGAAGTGTGAGCCACTGTGAGCAGCCTATTCTGGACATTTTAAATATGTGGAATACTGAGGTATGAGGTCTTTCCTCCTCCTGGTATAACGTTTTCAGTGTTCCTCTGTGTTGTAGCATAGCTCAGTTCTTTATTCCAGGACAGTATAAAGTCAAAGCCCTGTCTCTTATACACATCTAGATGTGTATAAGAGACAGGTATACACCTGTAATCCCAGCACTTGGGAGGCTGAGGCAAAGGGAGTATGAATTCTGGGCCAGCTGGTTTTGCATAGTAAAACCTTGTGTGAAAAACAAAAACAATAATAAAAATAATTAAGGACAAAATCCTAAATGAATCAATAAAATGATAAATAAAAATTAAAAACCATTTCTTTGTACAGTGAAGTAATATTCTATCACGTGGCTCAGTGATGTTTCACCTGCTCCTCAACTGAAAGCCATTCATGGTGCTTCCAGTCCTCCACTGCTCTGCATGACACTGTGGTGAACTTCTGCATCCAAGCGTCTGCTTTCTGAATGTATATTTCCCACTCTTCAATACGTAAGTAAGAGTGGCCTGGTTGGAGCCCNTATAATTTCTTGTAACTTTCTGAAGAGCTGGCCAGCTGCGCTCAGCTGCATCATTCTGTATTTGTACCAGGAGGATGTCAGCATTCTCCATTTAGCAAACAAACAAATGAACAAAGTCACTCGGGTAGGTGTAACGTGGCATTCACTGACTGACGTTTCCCTAAGGACTAATGCTGTCGGGCANTGCTGCATGAGCTTGCTGGCCATTCACACACTTTCCCTGGAGAAAAGCTGACTCGAGTGCTTTGTCTCTACATCTCTCTTCCATGTTTGAGACAACGTTTCATTAGCGTAGCCCAGGTTGGTCTCGAACTCACTGTCCTCCTCCTACATATCCCAAGTTCTGGAATCCAAAANGTCTTTGCCATGCCAGGAGTTTTCTTTGCTCATTTTCAAATTGGGTTATTTATCTATTTACTGAGTTGAAAGAATTCTTTATCTATTTCGGATAGTAGAGCCTCACCACATGTATCATTTGCAAATATTTTCCCCCATTCTGGGCAGAATCATCTTTTAAAAAATTATTTTGTTTTATGTATATGAATATTTTACCTATCTGTTTATCTGTGTACCGTGTGCATGCCTGATGCTTGTGCAGGCCAGAAGAGGGNATTGGATCTCTTGGAACTGAAGTTATAGGTGGTTGTGAGTCACCATGTAGGTGCTGGGAATCAAACCCAGGTCCTCTGGAAGAGCCGCCAGTGGTATTAATCACTGAGCCATTGCTTCAGCCCCAGAACCACTTTTTTTGTTNCTGCNCTTAGAAGCACAAAAGTCTTTGATGTTGATAAAATCTAATTTATGTATTTTTCTTTGGTTGCTTCTCTATTTGATAGCATAGAAATTTTGATAACAAATATAGTGGCCTGTTATCTCCCCCTGCCGCTTCTCAGAGCCTCAGTCTCCCCAGTCTCCCAAGTACTGGGATTATAGGTGTGTGCCAGCACATCTGCTACAGGATGGCTTTTTGCAAAAGAAAAATGATGGGTAATAGTGAAGGAAACTAAAATCCTGGCTGCAAAGCTGTCTAATTTCAGGTGAAATGACTGGGATTCAGTTAACTCACAAAATGATGCTCACTGTACCATCATAAGCTAGCTTATTCACTAAGGAAATCTCAATAGCAGCAACAACAAAATATGTTAATGCATATTTTAAAGATTTACTTTTATTTTANGTGTAAGGGTGTTTTACCTGCATGCATGTCTGTGCACCATGTGTAACCTGGAGCCCAAGGAAGCTAGAAGAGGGAACCAGATCCTCTGGAACAGAAGTTACAGACGGCTGTTAGCTGCCATGTGGGTATCGGGAATTGAACCTGGGTCCTCTGGAAGAGAAGCCACTACTCTTAACCACTGAGCCATATCTGTAGACCCAGGAAATGCATAATTTTGATCTGCAGCAACTGCATCTCAGAAACTCATATTCAGAAAATATGAACAGGTTTCTCTGCTTTTTCTCTTCTTCCCTCTGCACAATTATTTACCCAAATCCTGTGTAATATACACAGTGACCACATTAACTAACTCTTCTCTCAATTTCAGATCTTTTTGGGAGGGGGATAAATGTATCTTTGGGGGTGGTGAGTGCAGGAAAGAGGATTGCCCACAGTCCATAAGGTCAAACAGAAGTTTAGAGCTTAATTCCGTTTCAATGAGACAGCAGGCAAAGCTTATGGGGAGCCACNGTTTCGGACTAGCCTCCTGCACAGGCCTGGCAGACCAGACTAAACCAAAATGGAGTCACTTCTGCTAAGTGAAGCNTATCAATCCTCAAACGTAGAACACACATCTTACAGTCACCAAGCAGAGCCTGATATATNTGAGTCAGCACAGGAAATCCCCTCTTCTTTCAACTTTGCAAGAGAAGCCAGGGCTTGCTTTCTTCTTTGCTTCTTTCTTTGTTTATTCCTTTCTTCCTTCCTTTTTNNAAAAAGATTTATTTATTTATTATGTGTACAGTGTTCTGTCTTTCCATTATATATTCGCTTGCTATAGTGGCATTGGAACCTGCAGTGTGTCACACAGTATATCCTTTTGCCCAAATAGCTTTACTTGGAAATGTTCATTGCAATGAGTCATTGGTCCGGTTCAAGGTCTCTGGCTTCTGTTACACCATCTATACTGAGCCCTCACTGAGACTCCTCTTGGATTTCTTGCATGTCCTGAGTCATGGAGATCCTGTGACTGTGGTTCCACAGGATCAGCCCCTTCAAGCACTCCAGTAGCTCATAGATGGGATAGATGTTGGGGTGGGCCAAGTCAAAGCCCCATATCTGGGCTTGGGTGGCAGCTGA
This sequence comes from Neotoma lepida, assembly GCA_001675575.1. Lineage (NCBI taxonomy): Eukaryota > Metazoa > Chordata > Mammalia > Rodentia > Cricetidae > Neotoma > Neotoma lepida. The sequence continues at coordinate 103,285 of LZPO01027496.1, read as the reverse complement.
GTTGGTCAGTCCACGAGCTCTTCTGTGCTCACGCCACAGGGCCAGCCACCCCCTCATCCCCCAACCCTGCTGCCCAGGTGAGAGGAGGGGCCAGATCTCCTGTGCTGTTTACTNATTAATTAATTAATTAATTAATTAATTAATTATGTGNATTGGTGTTTTGTCTGCTTGTATGTCTGTGTGAGGGTTTTGGATCACCTGGAATTGGAGTTGCAGACAGTTAAGAGGAGCCATGTGGGTGCTAGAAATCGAACCCCTGTCTGGAAGATCAATCAGTTTTTCTTAATCACTCAGCCATCTCTGCACCCCAGCCAGGGCTTTCTTGCTCATTGTATTCTTCTGTTTCTTTGTCNTTGTTATATAAAACCAACTGTGGCCGACACAAATGAGAATGAGGTGCTACACAAAGCTGGAGCAGTACACAAAAGCCAATGCTTTCTTTAAACTAGAGCTGGGTGTAGCAGGAGATGCCTTTAATTCCAGCTCTCGAGAGGCAGAGGCAGGCNGACCTCTGTGAGTTCAAGGCTAGCTTGGTCTACATAGTGAGTTCCAGGACAGCCCTGGCTACACAGAAAACAACAACAACAACAACAACAACAACAACAAAAGACGACAACGATGATGAAGAAGAAGACAAAGAAGAAATCTTTAAATTAAACCTGTCTTTTATTATAGGTCAACAATTGGGAGCATAAGGATTAATGATTGAAAACTCCATTCATAGTTTGAGACTCTGCCATTGGTTAAAGAAATTATAGATCATCTCCGAAGCCTAAAGAGTTCAAAACTCAAGCAGCACCCTAAGCCTAAAACTCTTGCAGCTGGGTTTGGCAGACTCTAACCAAGGATACTGATTCAGGGCNCTTGCCTTGCACCACAGGAGAAAAAGTCACAGCAAGGATGACTCTGAGATAGCCCCGCTACCTCGCTGCAAGGACTTGCACAGCTGGCTGAGGGAAGGAAGAATTTCAACTGTTCCTGCTCAGGCACACACTGTCCTTCCCTCCATCTTCTCTCACGAGGAAGCCACTGTGTTGTCTAGTCCTTTTGTGAAATAGTTATCCTATAAAAGGCATGCGAGCATCTGACCTTAGGGACCTTTCCCTCCGGTATCTACTCTTTCACTCTCTGCACCCTTACATGCCCTTGGAGAAGAGAGAACAGGAAGGATGCAACCGTGGAACACACCAGGGACTTCTACATTATTTAATAGCACTAATTTATCTCTTTCAGAGCCCGAGACTTATTTGGGGTTATTGTAAGGTAGACCCAAAGGCAGTACACAGATTGAATGCAGTTTCTTTTCATTACAATAAACACGGACAGAATGGCTTCAAGGTGGAAGACTCAGAGCTGGGCACTGAGATGTAGGGCTGAGGGGGGGCTTTCAGTGTTTAGCCTTTGCACTGAAGCTAAGAACACGAGGTTCTGAATAGTACAATTGCTCCCCGGCTCTGCATGTGTCTTCAGAATGGAACAAAGATTAAAGACCAAGCAGAGGTGTACAACACTTGAGACAGGGCCTTAGGCTTTCTCACTGAAAGGTAGAAGATCAGAAGAGCATCAGCTCACTCGTGCTGAGATGTCCCTGCAGAGTCTGCTGGGCAGTTCCCACCACACATCCCAGAGCCTCTTAAATAGATGTAGGGGTCATGACTGGAACACAACTGAACTGCTTTTCATTTCCAGCAGGCAACAGACATTTGTCTAGGTGAAGGTAAGACTATATAGCATGCTTTCCTTGGAGGNGGCTAGAAGGTTTAGAAGNAAAGCATTAANGACCTTCAAAGGCTTACTGCTGAAGGGCTGGAGAACACTGGCAGCCCCGGGTGGGGAGTGGTGGAAGCGTTGGACAGAGAGCAGATGATCTTTCCTTCCAGGCAGGAGCCACTGCCTAGACCCTGGGATTCTGTCCCACGGAGATAGCAGAACCCCCAGGGAACTGCATGCCAGGATAAATATGCAGCCTTGGGCTCTATGCCCAGCTGAGGAGAGAGTGACTAATGCTCCCGTGGGACAACTCTCAAAAAGGAATNCAGTGGCTTTGAGAGCATTGCCTTTCTGCAGAAGCAGGGCTGACTCTGGGCAAAGTTGAACTTCAGGATGGGCGCCTGGGAATCACATCCCATTCCCACCCCTTGGGAGTCTACAGTGTTTTCCTCCCTTATTCCCACCTCCTCCTTCCATCAAAATTTACCTGCTTTGTGTATCATCCTTTCAGGGGTTCTCACTTGTTTAGTAACCTCCAAGTTCATATAAGGACCTCAGCAAGCACACACTTAGACTTTAAGATGAGCCTTTGGTGCCTGAGCTCAACAGGGTATGTTATGTGAATTCTGGAATTCTNTCCTTGCAGGACTGTAATTTTTAATANCTGCCATCCTCTTTAGTGACTTGGACTGGAATCTTGCAGTTTTATGAAAAACAATTTTAAAATTCCATCCAGTCTGGTGAACTTTTGTTCGGAGGTAGTCAGCATCTCCAAAGGTGACCAAAAATGCAATAGCTNGCAAAGACTTCAATGGAAAGTCTCATGACTTAGCAGCAGGTGTGTGGCTGTTAGGACCCACAGGATAATCCCAAACTTTTCTCAGAACTGACCAAGACTCTCAGAGGGCATACCTCTGACTCTACCCTGCTGAGGAAAACAAAA
>LZPO01027496.1:76634-88664 GCA_001675575.1 Neotoma lepida | reverse complement strand
CAGCACAGCGAGGAAGCTGCCATGATGCCTGTGTGAGTGGGAGAGATAACGAAGCCGGTATTGATTACCCCTTTAATGCAGGGTGGAGTCCCCAAACTCGGTAAAGACAAGATCACAGAGAGTGCCTATCTGACGCTCACGNTGGTGTTCCCTGGAAGTCTCATATTTGGAAGGTGATTGGTAAGATGTAAACACCAAGGCAAGGGAACCGAGACATCTGCTGCTGCATGTTCTGTAACTCGCGTCTGCCTCGGGTGGCTGGCTGCAGTTANCGCATGATGGGTTCCGCCAGCTCCCTGACCCTGGGAGAACAATGTGCTCTCAAAGCAGAAGGCTTGACTTTAAAGGCGTCTGGGTCATAGAATACAATATGCACTGAAGCCCTGGAACAGTAGAAAAAGAAACCAATCTGAACTAAGGAGAACAAAAAAAGGAAGTGATATTTCCCAAGCACACCCCCACCCCCATGTTAAGCACTAGGATATTAGCGTTCGGTTGGGATTGAGTAGTCGCCATTATACAGGTGAGGAAATGAAGGCTCAGAGACGCTATAAGCATGATCTAGGGTCTGCATGCTGTTAGAGTCCAAAGGCTTTGCTTTTTTCCACACCCCCCCCAAAATGTTGCCTTTTTTGTTGTTGTTAACTTTAGATCAACCTCCCCCCTTTCTCCAGACCCCTAACCTTTCCTGATCCACTTTAGCCGTAAATTGCCGTACCTTGGGGGTGGAGTAGCTAGCGCCTGGATTCTGCTGGACACCCGAGAATGGGCAGCAGCGTAAGACACGGGCCATTGGGCATCTCGGATAGGGAGATAATCTTCATGAACAGGTTTGGACTTCGCTAGAGTTATTGTTCGCCTAGTAGGTTTGGCAAGTAGGGCAGCAGGGGATATCTGTAGCAAAAACAGAGATACAAATCTCCATCCCAGAATTCCTCATTCCTCACCTAGTGATGGTGTGCACTCTCAGCTGATCTCCTGGCCTTCCCTCTTAGCCTGAGCTATCCAGCCTTCCCCTGATGCCTACTGGAGCATGAACAGTTCTGAGTGACTTGTCTCCATCATTCCCACACAACACTCCATCAGGCAAGTACTTCCTCAAGCTAAGTTGGAACACAACACCCTCAGGTGATAACTCCTTCTGAGTCACCCTCATTTTGCTGACAGTAGAGTAGGTTTCTTCCTGTATCTGCAGAGGCCTCCTAAAATCTGAACGCTACCCCAATTCTCTAACTTTATCTTTTCCCCCTCCCATCAGAGACACTGAGACTCTTGGCAGCCACACAAGGCATTCGTTCTGGCTCTTTCTGCCTCAGGACCTCTGTACTTAACTAGTTCTACTTGAGACGTTTTTCCTCATTCTTGGCTAAGATATATTTTCCTCCTTTGTCTCTAAATCAGACCCCCATCAGACCCTCAAGGAGGACTTCCTGACCTGCAGGAATAGACGATTCTTTCTCATGGACCTTCTCTACAGTACTTATTTAATCTTACTGTTTGTCTGTCTGTCTGTTTGAGACAGTCTTACAAGCTCTGGTGCCTAGCTCATGCTATTCAACTCAACTCTGCCTCACATCTGAGATCCTCCTGCCTCAGGCTCCTGAGCACAAAGAGAACACATTTGTGTGCCATTGTGCCTGACTCATTGAATCTTCCTCATAATATGTATCTACAGTGGAAACTCATTCATCTGCTTTTCCCATTGCAATATGAACTGCTCAGGGGAGACTGTTTGCCAATAGCCCATCCAGGCTCTGGTACCTAGTAGGTACCAAATGAATACATGGCACCTGACTAGTCTCTTCTTGTCTGACTTTGAAAGACGTGTCTTCCATGTTGAGTCTTTATTGTTACTTTATTGGTAAAATTAGAAGGATGGGGCATAGCNGCCAGTCTTCACTGTGAAAAGTTGATTGGAAAGAGCAGAGACTCACACCCCGCTCACTAACTTCAAAGCCCCTGTTCTTTGCCCTCAACTTCTCTGCCTTTCCTCTCATCATCTCTGTACNCCTCCCTTCCCGCTACAGACCACTTTCAAGATTATCTTTTCTGATGACTTTGGGCTCTGCCTTGTTGAGGCAAAAACAACATCTTAGGAGCAATCAGGGAGGCAGCCAATGAGTGAGGCAGGGATGGCTTACGGGATGGATGGGCAATTCACTCTTTTCTCTCTCATAGCATAGACCCTCTATCTTGATCCTTGGGTGGGCAAGGTCTATAATCCTGGGACTTGCAATAGCACTCAAGGTGGAGTAGGAGATCTTGGTTTCAATCTAAGAGAGAAAAAGAAAACAGGATGTAAATGCCTGTCCCCTTCAGCATTACAAAGTAGGGTCTGAGCTCAGAGCCACCAGGCTTCCCCACAGCTCAGCAGAAAGGATGGGAATCCCACAGTCATCCTTGACAGGATCAATTTCTATCTCACTCCAGCTGGATTGTACATGTTCCAAGCCAGCTTTTCANAGATTCAGGTTTTATATGACAGATTCAGGAGAGACAGCCAATGATGTGACATGTTAACACAGACATAAGCTGTGATGCTGACCCGTGGACTNAGAGAGTCAGCCAAGGTCTAGTGTGAAGGCTCAGCAGGGAGTCATGCCAGGCTGTGCTCAATCCCTAGAACCCACATCAACGTAGAAGGAGAGAATTGGCTCCACAAGGTTGTCCTCTCATCTCCACAAGTGTATCATGGCATGGTTGCATGTGCACAGGCACATAGGCACACACACACACACACACACACACACACACACACACACACACACACAGGGGAAAATTGCTTAATCTTTGGCCTTTCAGTTTCTTTTTAATGAAATAGTTACAATATTTCACACAGAGAGAGAGAGAGAGAGAAATAAATGTGATAAAAAAAATTAAAAACAAAATATGAAGTTGGCCAAGAGAAGGTAGGGTTCTATCATAGAAGAGCAGACTTTTAACCATTTGGGTAAAGGCACTCTCAGGTATCACAATTGCCACAGTAAAGGACATTTACCTAAGCAGCTCTCTGTAGCCAGAAGTTTCTCTGGTCCTGCCTGACCTGCAGTTGGGATGAATCTCTCCTACCCAGGTCTCTCAGCTGCTTGGTCCCAAGTAAACACACAGAGGCTTTTATTATTTACAAACTGTATGGCCTAATGGCTCAGGCTTCTTGCTAGCTAGCTCTTACAACTTAACTCAGCCCATTTCTATTAATCTGTGCATTGCCACGTGGCTTCGTGGCTTACTGGTACTTTTACATCTGGCTTTTCCTGGCAGCGGTTCACAGCATCTCCCCCTACTCTCTTTTCTCATCTCACGATCTCTCTTGGATTATCCCGCCAATGCAGCTTTATTTATTAGCTGCCGGGAGCCATCCCCGGCGGTGGACGGGTCCCTGCAGAGGATGTATGGGGTTGGTGGGGGAAGGAAGTGAGCCAGGCCATGGTGATCAGGAGAATCTTGCAGCCAGCCTGACTAACAGCCAGAGTGTTTCTTTATTTATACAGAAATTAGTAAGTAGGGATACATTCATGATGTTCCAAAACATAGATCATATCATTTTTATTTTTGGACATGTGTTTCACTTCCTTTTGCTCATCTTTTAGTCATCATCAATAAACTATGACAGAACAGAGTTATCATTTCNAATCATTTTACCTCAAGTTTTAACATCATTAATAAACAGAATTATCATTCTTACTCATTAACCCCATAACCTAAATCCTAAGAATCTAGAGGCATATGACAGCCTTTTCTCAGGCTGGTAGCTTTGGTTACGTCAAGGATGCTAGACTAAAACAAAATCTTCAACTACCCTGGGCATTTTGCCATGTCCCAAGCAGTGTATTACTAACTCTTAGTGGTCAGAGTGCCCAGGAAAAATCCTCAGGCCAAAGCTGCTACAGTTATTGTTCAAATGCTGGCATAACACAATGTTTATATCTTTATAGAATTTATCTATATGTCTATTCCTGGCATTCAGTTGTTCCTTGGTCATATGACATTACAGTNTCTCTGCATGAGCTAACATTTCTAAGAGAGGGAGGTCCTGACACCTCATACTTTTATCATCTTTCCACTTCCCACTTTGCTCATCAATATGTCTCTATGTAGGGCAGAGTTGTATGCCCCGTAATTGCCTGAGTGTACAGTGGGAAGAGGCTTGTAATCTGAACTGTGGCTAACTCCTCTAGCCCACCAAACTTTGTTGACCTTTTTGGGTTACTTTGTTTTGAATATCTTGTTCCTGTGTAAGTACAAGGACAGATGTTTCAAGAATGTCTTATAGCCTCATGAAGAGACCTCTGGCTTCTTTATNTGTCACAACCTCCAAGGCATAGGGAAGACCTTCAAATAGATAAGGATATCTCCCTAAAAGCAGGGGGTAATAGTATGTTCAGGACTGTCCTGGGGAAGCTTAGAGGCAGCATTCCTGGGAGAAGGTATAAGTGATTCATAAGAAATTTTCCATCAATCCAATATCCCAAAATTGTACAAATATTAAAAGTCTCTCAAGTATGCAACAGGTGGAGATGAAAACCAAAGGTGACATGACAGCCACCATGTGGCTCAGCTTTGCTGGATCTTTGTCAAGCAGCTGTGCTGGCTTTATGACTTCTGCCATTCCATTTGCATATGGTTGTGCCAATTAGTCAAGGGGAGCAACACATATTCACAGCTTACAGAAAGACATCCCACAGCAGCTCTCTTCTAGTTGGAACAAATAAGAAAAGCAGGGAAAGCCAGGAGAAAGCAGAAACATGCACCTCTGCCAGGTAGCTAGTTAGATATTTAGCAGGCTTGGAGGNCTCTGGGGCAGGACCCCTCCCTCATCATCAATAGATTGTAAAATAAAGGACTAAAAGGGTTGGCATTTCATTTAGGGGTGGGAGGAATTAGACCCGAGTCATATTTCTGTCCCTGAAGAGACATATGCCCCAAACTGTCTAAAAGGTCATTAACAAATAACACTGTAAACCTGAATCCGGGAGCCATAAACCTCATGGGAGTCCGACCTAGCAAGAGTCACTTTGATGATGAGCGAAGACAGAATATTACTGCCTCTTGAGAGAGTCTAGTGACACAGGCTTGCCTGTCACTTAGACAGGACAATGCCTCTCAGAAAAAGCTGCTTGTTCTAAAGACTATAGAAAATAGTATAAAGCCCATGTAAAATGCAGATNAGACAACNGTCTCTCTGGCCATTATCTACTNTCACCCCTTGAAAGTGCACTTTATTTTTTATATTTTTAAGATTATTTTTATTCTGGAGCCCATTACCTATGGTGGGACACCTTGCTCAGCCTTGATGCAGCNGGGAGGGGCTTGGTCCTTCCTCAACTGAGTGTACCAGGCTTTGCTGACTCCCCATGGGAGGCCTTACGCTTTTGGAGGAGGGGATGGGAGAGGAAGGTTGAAGGGGAGAGCAGGATGAGAGGGCGATCTGTGGTTGGTATATAAAATGGATAAAAAATTTTCTTGAATTGAATAAAAAAGAAAAAAAGATTATTTTTATTTTAGAATTATTTATCTTATGCGTGTGCATATGTTACCTGTGTGTATGTCTGTGTACCTCGAGTATGCCTGGTGCCTGAGGAGGCGGGAAGAGGGTGTCAGATCCTCTGGAATTAGAGTTATAGATGGCTGTGAGTCATTACACGGGCAGTAAGAATTGAACCTGGATCCTCTGCAAGAACAACTATGGAGAGGTGGCTCCAAAGGTGTCGTTTATTTAAAAAACACTCATCTTGTCTCCCACACTATATTCTGTGTGTCTTGTTTAAGTTCTTAAAGCAGAGATCACAGGGACCAGAGAACTAAAGGATCCTGATATTACCACCACCAAATTTGGAAGTCATTTATCAGCATTTCAGTTGTGAAAATTTGCGCAAATCATGTGCTCTTCTGTTTGTATTACTTGTATTATACAAGAGCTTTAAGGCAGTGGGGCTGGGGAGCTGGTTCAGTGGTTAAAAGCACTTGTTGATCTTATAAAGGACCAGGGTTCCATTCCCAGCACCCACATGTGGTTCACAACCACTTGTAACTCCAGTTCTAGGATCTCTGTCATCCTTTTTGGACCTCTGCTGGCATCAGCCATGCAAGTGGTGCACGTATAGACATGCAGCCAAAACACACATAAAATAAATCTAAAATTAAATTAAAAAAAAAAAGTTTGAAGGGGGATGTATCAATCAATAGCAACAAAATAAGACTTTAATTGCAGGAAAAAAAATAGTGGATTGGTTTCCNAATTTGTTCTTGTGCTGCTTAGGTGAAGATGACAGTGGTGAATCATTTTATGTGCATCCAATGATTTATTCCTTGCCTGAGTTGCTGTTTCCACTCGTATTTCACTGATAGAAGCACTGGGGCCTTGGAGGTTCAGGAGTGTAAGTTTATATGATTGGGAAATGGCAAAGCTGTGATTCAAACTGAGGACAGTGCATGTCTCAACACCATGAAGAACTAAATAAACATTTAAAGCATTCATTATGAATAAAGCTTTGTCTGCTACANGGCTCTAGGCGAATTGAAGGACTGTGTCAGCCACTGCCTTTAATTAAGCCTTCCAATCAAAAGGGAATAACACAATTGTCCAGTCAACTCTATAAAGTAACACAANAAAGAAGAGCCAAGCANGATGGGTTCTAGGCTGTCTGTGGAATTGCAGAAGGCCTACAAGAGCCAAAACCTAAGAGAGAATGCGAACAAAATTAGAGGTCTTACATTATCCCATTTCAGTTTAGAATAAATATTTATTCTAAAACCAGAATAATCCGGACAGTAGAGTATCTGTGTAAAAATAGATAAGTAGGTAATTGTAACAGATTTCAGAGTTCATAAATAGACNCAAGAAAATTGAACAGAGAAAAGGGATAATCAAATTGTATGAATATCTGTGTGGAACTAAGAGAAACCTCAATCTCTCCCTAACACATGCCCCCCCCCCAAAAAAAACCTACTTCAAAGTAGATCATATACATTTGATCATCTAGTACAAATGTAAAAATCAGAAAGCTGCTAGAAGAAACATAGGCTATCTTACAAGCTAGGAACAAAAGAACACTTCTTAGGAAACCAAAAAATATTCACTAGAAAAGGAACTGACACCGAGAGGGTCGCCACTTACACTTTTTGGAGGAACGTAGTTGGGATCTGTGCCTTTGGCTGTGGAGAGCTGCAGAATCCGGGGAGACGGGGCAGAGAAACGGAGAGTCCCTGGTGGTACTAAGACATTGCTGCGGGGGCAATATGTAAATGGAAACAAAATATGACTTTGGACCGAAGAACAAGCAGTTCAGTGCTCCAACCAACTGCAACTATGCATACCCTATGAGAGCAGGAACGTCTTTTCTCACACCTTTGAGTGTTCTTCTGACAGACTGCTGTTCCACATTAATCCACAGTAGGAGACACATGTTATGTGTCACAGTGTATGTAAATGTGCTTGTGTACAAAACAAAATTCCCAAGACACTGCTTCTAGGCCATATATTCTGATCTAATTTTTAAAAGGTTTGATTTAATTAGAAAAAAACCCTAGAATTATACGTTCCATTTTGGGTGGGTTCTGGCCTGCAGTCTGAAAAATAGCTCACTTCCTACCAAACCCTCATTCATATTAGTTCCTGAAGTAATTAGTTCCCTCAGTCATCACCAAGGATGCAATGTGGGCCGTTCTCTTTTGTAGTGGAGTGTGAGATAATCCTTGTCGTAACTCTCAGTCACGTGACCAGTTATCATGAGCTATAGACCATATACTTCTTTCTCTGATCAAAAATCTACCAGTCAGTCAACAAATCTACAAATTTAGCATGGAAAAAGGTTTTCTCAAATAAGTGATGACTTTCTAAGGACGGAGAGCTATAGGTTTTGTTATTACTATGAAGATACAATTAACATACATNAAACTTACCCTTTCAAAGTACACAACTAAGTGGTTTCTAGAATATTTACAAAGTGTTCAACCATCAGCATTAATTTGAGAGTANTTTCATCAACTCAAAAAGCAAAATCCATATGGTTATACAAAGGACCCAGAANAATCTAAAATGATTATGAATATGAAGCACAAAGTTCAAAAGCAGTTTATGATTTCAAAATCTACTAAAAAGCTGTAATAATCATGATTGTGTATTATTGCATAAAAACAAACATTTAGTACATGGTGTAGGACTGGCAATCCAAAAATAAAAGTTTGCACTTATAGTCAATTGGTTTTTGACAAGGATTTGAATTGTTGCATGCATGTTTGGATTTAATTTATTAGCATTCTGGTGTGGACACAGGTATATGTGAATATGCATATTTGCAGGAGTGAGTAGTTGGTAGCTTTTACATTTTGTAATGGATTTTTCTGGGTGCTGTAGATTACAAGCAGGAACCATCATACCAGGCTGAGAAATTCCTTTTATTGCTTGATAGCGAGAAAATTTACTGTGAATTTCTGCCCCAGCATTCCCAGTCAAATGTAATAGTTGATGATGAGGCTCTGACCACCAGCACCTGTTACAGATAGTCAACAGTGTTATCCAATGTGTTTGGACATAAACAGCTTTTTCACTCAGACTAAAACTGGAGCTACAATGTTATGACACTTAAGCAAGCTAGATCAGGATTTCCAGGGCNTCTAAGATACTCTACCTATTTAGCAGACATTGTGTTTTGAATCTGTTGGGTTTTGCCAGCTTCTGAATCCGTTTAGAAGGCCGGGTAAACAGCGCGGGAGGAGGGATCTCCCAAATTACAGACTGTCTTCCACAGCTGTAGTAATACTGAGCCCTGCAAGTCGCAGAAGACAGAAGAAATCAGTGACATAGGAATTCAGATCATGTTAGTATTCTCCAGCATTGATTCCCAGGCCTAGGAAGCAGGCAGAAAGCTTATGGATATGCTACTGGGCTGTTTTCCACACTGGGAGAAGTGAGTTGCATAGAAATGGTTACAGCTTACGTTTTCAGTTAGTTTCTGTTATCTTACTCTAAAACAGGTAATTTTCTTTACTAAACAATGTGTGTCTTCCAACAGATGAAAAGGTACACTATGGAAAGGGGAAGATTAGCTGTTCTGAAGGCCAAATTCTTCTAGGGGTGATAGTGCACACCTATAATCCTGTGCTTAGGAGGCTGGGGCAGGAGGATTCCATTTGAGACCAGCCTGGACAAGATACGCACACAAACACCTCATCTCAAAAAAGGAAGAAAAGAAGGGAAAAGGCAGGCAGGCAGGTTCACTGGCTGGATTGTTTGGAGAGTATCCTTGCCCCATGTCCCTGTGTCAACCCTGCAGTGGTGGTGTCTGCATGGTATGGAGCAAGGCTGAGATTGCTGTCTGTGGACCTGAATGTAATCCCTGGTGTGCTCAATGAGAGAGAAAAGGTCAAATTTACAGCATACACCAAAGCCACACTGCCCATGCTTCAGAGCTTTCTGTCACAGAACAGCATGAAGACACTGTGTGGCTGTGCCACATGCTAACTGAAACAATGAAGTATGCTGGGCTTATTATCCCTCTTGCCCCTACAGAATGAGACTTTGATGACCCTCATGAGAAGATGAAAATGGGAGAAGAGGCAGGCTCCACCACCAAGAGAGAATTTGCCAAGATGAAGCAGCACTGGAAGCCACGTATCTCACTGGCTTTGAGAAGACTGTGTGCTCCCATGAAGTCTTTCCTCAGTGGCTTTCTTCTCACCTTGTTCTCAGCCAAACCATGACTTTCGTGGTTTTCTGGAGTGTGCGCAAGAGCTAAGCAGTAGATGGGAAAATATCGAAGCATTTGGCAGCTTTTTAAAAAGTGTGGTGTAGAGGGCTGGTGAAGTCCTCCATCTGGAGNTAGGGAGGTGGTGGCTTCTTTGAGCGAGAGAAAAATTTCCTTTCTGTTACAACAAGTTCAAGGATTCCTAAGCTAGGACAGAAGGACTTGATTTCACCAAATGTTGCTAATGACTATACCTACATTGCAGCCTGCTTGCCTGGTTTGGCCTTAGAGGAACACATAGGGAGAAGTACCCACTGAGGAGAGCACAGCTATTAGAAAAAGTTAGAGGAGTAGGGGGTGGAGTCTCATCAGAGGAAGATTTAAAACTGACAGAGTTCATACAATCCTACATTCTTAACACAGAGGACACAAGGGTCTCTTATCCAGATGAATCAGAGCCTTTGTTGACCATGAGAACTCAAAGAACGTTTTGGACAAGGCCTGGTTAAAAAGCAGAAATGAAATGCATTCTACTTATCCTTGTACCAAAGATAAGTGCAGCTCTCAGTCCTCCTGAAGGAAGCTTCCTTCTGAAGCAGATGGAGATCACAGAAGTCCCCAAGTGGTCAAATGCAAGCCCAACTTATACATCTACAATGCAACCCCTACGCTTGAGGCTCAAGGAACATTGCAGAAGAGTGGGGGTAAAGACTGTAAAAGCCAGAGGACCAGGATGTCTGCCGTGAGACTGTGTCTTCTGTATATGACAGGGAAGCTGTGCCCATGAAATCTCAAAAATAATGGTCACCTAAACAAGACCTGCATGATGACAACACCTTTCGACATGCCAAATGTGCATGGGGAAATCTCATAAGGCCCTGGCCCTAAATGAAGAGCTGCAGGAGAGAGCGCGCATCAGTCGTCTCTAGGGACGAGCTTCCTGATAGGTTATTCAACCTCAAGCAGTCAGCCCTAAACACATACACACGTATGAACAACTTTAAATGGACTCCTCAGGCTATGTTTATCTATACTTCCTGTTCCATACATAAATATGAGGTCATAAATTTGAGAGGGAGTAGGGGAGGGACATGGGACATTTAAGTGAATTGAGTGAATTTGGAAGAGGAAGTGGTCTTTTAAGGGTTTTAGTAGACACATGTACATTTAAGTTCAAATATTTTTTTAAAAGATTTGTTTGTTTGCTTTTTGAGACAGGATCTNATTACATAGCCTAGAGTGGCCTGAAACTTCAAACTCATGGAGACCGGCCTGCCTCTGCCTCCCAATGCCTGGATTAAAGGCATCTGCCACCACACCTGGCTTATACTAGATAATTTAATGGTGCACAAATGTGGCAACTTGTAAAGAGAGTAGATTGAGGAGGTCTGGGGATAAAAAGATTAAGCTTTCCTTTTCCTCTCCTCCAATCCATGCCAGGTAAATATATTCTCCTCCTTTTGGACCTGCAGAAGGGCAAGAGATTTCTTGTTAGTTTACCTTGAATGTGTCTCTAGTAAGTGGCAGACCCACCAAACACACTCCTTACATCTTGTCTGGCTTTTGTCCCATACTTTTCTCAATNTGTTTGCCGAATNGTGCTTAGTGATATTAGGTTAAACAAACTCGAAGGAAAATGCCAGCAAACACAACAAGATCATTCACACATCATTGGGAGAGATGATGAAATTAACGATGTATGGCTGACACTCTCTTGTTCAGACAAAAGAGATCATTTCAAGGATTCTGAAAAACTGTTTAAAAAACTTTAAAAAGCAAACAAATACATCAGTGANTAGAGCCTACATAGATGTCATTCTGAAACAAAAGTCTAGTTCAACCAACACTAGATTAGGAAGGAACCCCGTGGTGCTGGAGGGATTTGTGTGGAAACCCCCGACCTGGGAATCCAGTGAGCCTGAGATAAGGAGAGAGAGAAAACTTTTGGAGGCCTTAATCATAGGAAACAAACCCCTAGGAGAGGATACATTTAGGGAAGGGCACCCAGGAGGAAACCACAAAGGCTGTTGAGAGGTCCTGTCACGGTAGACCAGATCGAATCACGGACAGAAAAGATCCAAGACCCCCTGAGAACTGAGAGGAAGGGCGTGGCCAGTCCTCTGAGGGAATCCCTAGATGTATGTTTGCCTGGGGAAGACTATTTCTCCAGCTCAGCACTTACTTATTTATAGTTCTTTGTGAAGGTTTGAGACCTCGTGTCCCCCACACCCCCATCCCCATCAACTTTACCAAGTCTGTTATTGTGTCCTTGAGAGGCCAAGAATTTGAAACAAAGCAAGGAGGGCCATATGGGAGGCTTTGGAGGGAGGAAAGAGAGGGAAAT
>LZPO01027496.1:49715-67189 GCA_001675575.1 Neotoma lepida | reverse complement strand
GCCCTCCACAAAGGGAAAGCACGGAGACCCTTTCGAAGCCCCGGGACAGGCTTTCTCTCAAGTTCTCCAGAATCTAGCCTCTAGTTTTGCTGGTCACCATTTCAGATGTGAGAATGGAATTATCCTGAGTCTTACCATCTCCTTGTAAGGTCACGGGAAATGGGGTGTCCTAAAAGAAAATAAAAGCAAAAATTAGATTCAACAGGAATTAGAGCTATCAGGATAACATCACAAATCAAAAGAGATCACAAAAGTAACTATATTGGGCAATAATATTGAAGTTAAATATATCATGCCATGTACTAAAATAAACCACACACAAATCAAGAGGTTCAAGTTTTTTATAACTGGACTGGAAAAAAAAATAGAACATTTAATCACCAGATTTTAATCTTCTAGGATTAAAGCTGGCCAAAAAGATTAAAATATTTAAAAATTAAAAATTTCTGTGTGTCCAAAAGAATATTATCCAGCTATAAAGAAAAATAAATCATAATATTTGCGGGAAAATGAATGAAACTAGAATTGTATTAAAACAAGGCAACCCACACTCAGAACGATGAAGATCACACTTTCTCTCATATGGATATACTAAATTTTAATTTCTGTATGTGTGTGGTGTGGGATANGCCACAAAACTAGCAAGGGGAGCATGAGAAGTGGGAGCACAGGTCTTAGGAAGGGATAAAGAAGGTAATGGACTATATGTAACCTGAAAGTGGATGTGGAGAGAAGCGAGAATGGGGGGAAAGATCAACAAAAATAATGTATAAAAATGCAATCANGCAACCTATTATTTTCTATGCTAACTTCAAAACTTTTTAACTTTGTGTGTGAAAAAATTAAATCTATAGAAGAAACAAAACATTCAATAAGTATCAGACAGCAAATAGGATAAATACTTAATAGCGTTAATATCTGAAAACTACCAAAGCACAAACAGGAAAAATACTAAAACATGTGCCAAGAATAAAATAAGCTAAGAGTGTGAGTTAAATTCAAATATGAAAATCCATGAAAGGCCAAAAACACTTAAAAAATCAACCTTACTTACCTTCTATTTATCAACCTTACTTATAATCAAAACAACACAAATAAAAACTGAGATTTTTTTAAAGCTATCAAATTAGTAACATTTTTCACAAAGGATAAAGTCCTAGCCGGTGAATGGCAGGCACATCCTGTGCACAGCTGACAAATGTTTAAGCACACTATGAAGAGTAAGTTGGGACTGTGAGTCAGCAAGGTTCGTACATCATAACCCAATTCTGTTTCTAGAAATGCACCCTGATGAAATTGTTTCAAATGTGGGCAAAGANGTATGCATAAAAATTGTTCAGCGTGGTGTCTTTGACAGGAAGAAACTGGTAAATCTGAGATATCCAAATCAGGAGATATGATGAAGCAAATGAAAATGCATGCATAGAAATTCNTGGTTTTGGTAGAAAAATATAGTCGATTATATAAGGTCACCATATCTGGAGACCTGTCAAAACAGGCATCATAATGACAGACTGTTCTAGGCAGAGTCTCTTCGAGGGGGTTTGTAATCACATCTGAAGGCTCTGAAAGAGCACATTCTCCTCTCGGGAGTGTTTTCTGGAAAGGAGAGCAGCACTAGGGAGAGACAGATCAAACCCCAGCTTTGTGGTTTTACCAAGTACATGATCATGGGCAATGGGATTAAGTTCTGTGAGATTCAGTTTCCCTCTTGCAGACTGGAGGATAATAGATAGATCTGCACAAAGATCAAAGATGATAGATAGATAGATAGATAGATAGATAGATAGATAGATAGATAGAGACAGACAGACAGACAGACAGACAGACAGACAGACAGACAGACAGACAGTAGATAATTCACCTTTGTGTGTACGTGCATGTAAGGCACCTTGTATATATGAATGGTAGTTGGAATTACAACTTTAGTGTACCCATGGCTTTATTAGATTGTCGTTTAAAAAAAAACATCCAGTCATCTACAGACCTGGCTCCTATGAGAAAACAGAGGAGGTGGAAGCGCCTGTCCTCTCTAGGAGGGGCAGCCTGATGGAGGAGACAGGTGATAAACTGGAAGAGACAATGGGACTCAGACATTTCGAGCTGTTCTTTTAAAGGCTAAACTTGGTCTGACCTAGGGAAAGGGGAGAGTAGTTTATGACTCTTGTGTTGTCTTCCACCAAAGTCGCAGCTTTTGTTCTATGGGCTTTTCTTATACTACTAACTTGAGTTTTCAGCTTCAGACACACAGGTCAGTGTCAATACAATGTTAAACCAGTCCTAACAGACCATCTGTAAACAGGAATGAGGAACAGAACTATTGCTCCTTCATGCTGTGTCTCCCAGTGAGCTTCACTTCTCATAAAAGACACTTCTGAGTTTGCTTCATTCACTGGCANGGTGGAATAGCTCTGGAGTGGCCAGCATTAGGTCATGTCCCATGTAAAACATCACTTCTAAAGTGGTCTCAGATCAGACTCACCTGTAATTTAAAAATTCCGGGTCTCAGTCCACATCCCAGCTCAATTAAATCACAATTTCTGGAGGTGGGACACAGCCATGAGTATTTTTAAAGGAGATGTACATCCGGGGCTTCTCACAATATCGTTTAATGGCTAAGAGCAATGGCTCAGGGTCAGACTCTAAACTCTGACCTTGGGCGTGTATACTCCTGCTCTCTGTAACTTGGTGGTGTGGTGTAGGAAATGGGCCCACAAGGCACTTGAAAGTTAAATAAGACCATATACATTAATTACTGCACAGTGCCCGAAGAGTGTCTAGCAATGGAAGTCATTATTCATTCCCCAAATTTATAAGTTAAGATGCTGTTTAAAATTTCTACAGATAAAAAAAGTTCAGAATGCAGAGTAAACTGAATTGTGAACATGCCCTTATTTCTATTTCGGTCAGTTTATGTGCTTATGACTTCTACTCATTTGAGCTTACTTATGTGAATACACACAGGAATATGCTACAAAGAGATGCATCTAACTTTTAAGATTAACAATTAATTCAGGGAGGGAGGTAAACAGTAGTGGAGGAAGAAGAAAACAAAACTAAGCAAGAAAATATATACTAAAGCCCAGCTCAGTGTCATCTGGAACATTCTACCACTGCCAGCACACTCCTNAGCTTTTCTTAATACAGAAATCCTTTCTATTCCCGATTTCATTTTTGGTGGTTTTCAGTCNACTGAAGCCTGAAAAATATTAACTAGAAACCTCTAGAAGTCAATAATTCATAAGTTTTAAACAACTTTCATTATAACATATTACTGNTGTTCAGTAAGACTCTTGCTTTAATCTCTTACAGCANCTAATTTATAAGTTAAGCTTTATCATAGGTATTTATACATTTAAAGAAACATACTGTGCATGAGTTGGTTTCAGACATTTAGAGAATGCCTTAGAAGGTCTTCCCGGCGGACAAGAGGGGGACTACACCATTAAAATGGGGGTGACTTTNGGTGGGTTGCAAGGGCTTCATCACTCTTATTTCTTAGTCTCTTATAGTTTTTCATAATATAATTTTATTAGTTCTTTGAGAATTATGTACATGCATACAATGTATTTTGATCATATTCATCCCGCTCCTCGCCCTAACTCCTCGCGGATGCGCGCCCACCCCCATCTCATACATCATCGGAGTTCAAATATCGCGAACATGTTCAAGGGTTGTACCGGTTTGCGGACTGCGATGTGCAGGTCTGAGTGAACAATGCCTTCGTCCTCCAAGTTTTCCTCCTGTGCGCACAGGAGAGGCTCTGTGACCTCGGGCACGCTGGCTTTCCCCTTGTCTGAGATTCGCTGGCACAGTTTGGGAACGCCCCTCCCGTGGAGAAGGCTGACACTGCTGAGCATCCGAGGTGCGTGGCTGTGGGCATTCAGAAGCGGCGGGCAGTGGAGCTTTGCAATCTTGGGTAGCAGCGCCCGGTGGTGGTGCTTGTCCGATATGGGACGATGGAGCTCTGCGATCTTGGGCGGCAGCGCGCGGTGGTGGCGCTCGACTGATAGGGGATGCCCACAGTGGTTTCACTGGTGCTGGTCCGACCCAGCCCCGGGGCGGGAGGCACCGGGTGGTGGTGGGAGCAAGGCGGGGCTTGTTTCGGCGGTGCCCTGTGCTGGGCGCTGCGTCAAATATTGATAAATTGACATAGTAAAATTTGTCCTATGAAATCTTAAAGGCGTTACGACGCACGGCATAGATTAAAGTAGTGTTGACCGTGGAAAGGTGAACAGAATTTCTTTGTTTCTTCTTCAAAGTTTACTTTTTAAAAAAGGTTTATTTTTTAATANGTCTATGGGACAAGTGAGAAGCCAGAAGTGGGTGTGGAATGCTCTGGAGCGAGTCACAGGTTGAAAGCCTGCTGGCCTGGGTGCTGGGCCCTAGGATCCTAATTCCTATCCTCTAGAAGAGCAACCAGTGCTCTTAACCTCTCTGAGCATCCCTCCAGCTCCCAGAGATTACTCTTTGATTCGTCCATGAAATGAATTAAACTCAGAACACTGAGGAAGTTCCCAGCAAGGCACTGTCTTCACTGATGTATTTGTAAAAGAGGTTTCCTTGCGTAGGAGTCCCGGCAAGAACCTATGTATTGAGCAGTTTTTTCTAAATGAACTACGTGTCAATCAATAAACACCGGCCAAGAAAAATGGATTAGCTTGAATAAAAGCAAGAATAGGATTTCAGAGTCCTCCCTACCAAAATCATCATTTAAAAACAGGAGAAGAGATTTAAAACAGTTTTAGAAAATTACTCATGAACTCACAGAGCTCCATCTGCCTCTTGCCTCCAGAGTGCTGGGATTAAAGATGTGCGCCACCATGCTCGGCTTAAAATTTCTTTTCNAAACATCAACATACAGCAGAACAAAGCAGGTAANATTGTAGAGTGAAGGAAAAAGAATTCAATTGTCACATGAAGACTTCCGATGGCTTGTGGCATAATTTCCAGCGGCAGCCTCCAGAGCAGAGTTACAAGTACCCCATCTTTCTCAGTGACACAATGGGATGAAGACAATGAAAAAAGATGGGTGGCTAAAACTGCCACTGGGGAGCTAGCGGAGGGGGTCAGGATGAGCCCTCCTCATAGATCCTAGATGCCCTACTAGTGGAAGAGTCAGACATCAAGTGTGACACTCCAAGTGTGAGTCCCAAGGAAGCACACAGGGCCAAAAGCAATTGTCCTAACTGAAACAGTCCTCTTAGTCTGTTAAGTGTGGTGTGCACGAAACAGAGCAGCCAGCAGAACAAGTTAAGATTCTACAAACTGTGTAAAGAAATCCACAATGTGGGCTATTTCANTCAGNATTTCTAATGAAGAAATGAGGTATCAAAAAAACAGTAAGTGCTAGTAATGGTCTCCTAAGGTGTGACNCCATCTGTGTCCTAACTGGAACAACTAAAGGATAAAAATACTCTTTGTTTAAGACCAGGGTTTTTTTTTTTTAATGTGTAGTCTAGCCTAGCCTAGAACTGCATAGGCAGCCCAGGTTAGCCCCGAACTTGCAATCTGTCTGTCTCTGCCTCTTGAGTGCTGCCTCTACAGGAGTGTACTGTCATGTATGACTCTTTAAAATAAATGNGTTTGTGAGACAATTAGGAAGCGTAACTATTTATTGTGGATCTTATATAGCATTGGAAAAGTTACTGAATTTTGATTGGTGTAGAAATGGCATAATTATTGTGAAGTTTTAGATCCTTAGCAAGTAGAGGTACTTATGGGTGAAATGCCATGGAGTCTATAATTTTCTTTAAAACAAATTTGTCCTGCAGGATGCCCACAAAATTTGGGGGAAGCAGTGAAGAAAATGTGTAAATTAAACAGAATTCCAAGTAGGGCAGTGGTGGTACATGCCTTTATCCTAGCTCTCAGAGACAGANGCAGGGAGATCTCTGGGTTAGAGGCCAGGCTGCTGTACAGATCAAGTTCCAGGACAGGCTCTGTCAGAGAAACCTTGTCTCAAAAAACAAAACAAAACAAAATGGGACCACATGATTCCAAAAACTGCTAATAACTGTTGAAACTAGATGATGGATACATGAGAATTTATTCTANCACTCTTTATTTTGAGTATGTATAATTGAAGATTTCTAAAATAAAAAACCATGTGCCCTGAAAAAAATGTGTCCAACTTTTCAAGTGACACTAGTGATATCAACTAGCATGTAAAAAACTGAGGACAACAAAAAACAAGAAAAAGCAAACAAACAAAAAAAAAAACCTTTTTAATGACATGCTAGAAATAAGTATTTTTATATAATACCAAGCTGCCTGGCAAGACATTCTCACTAGTGCAATAGTGGCTTGATAGTTATGGGAATAACCAACTGCTCTCTGGTGAGATATGAGGCCTGTTCTATAGGAATTATTTCATGCTTGGCACTATAAACATGGTCAAAAANCCCATGGCTGAGGAGACCATAGGCACAAGGGGGAACCTGCTGCTGTTTTGTTCAGTGGTCATACTGTCACACTGCATTCTAAATCTTTATGCTNCTTTCAGTTCTGGTCTCGGAAGCTTCATTTTGCAGTAAGCAGAGGCTAAAACAAAGAGTCAAAATTGGTCAAAGTGCCAAAACCCTGAGCACTCAGTTGTGGGTGGTTTATCTATATCAACCACCCAACACCCCGAGGAAGCACATAAGAGCAGATGGGGAAGAGGGCTAGGACATGCTGGCTTCTGGACATCATGTGTCTAGTTCACACAGCAACTGAGCAGCTGTGGTGACCTGCACAGACCAGAACAACATCAAGCCAGTCAAAGTTCCAGCATGGAGGAGGAAGGGGCCCCAAGACCCTACCTCTGTCAGAGGAGGTATGCAGTTGGTGGCTGTTGAGGGAGGGGGAGAGCCACTCCATTTGGGAACAGGAAGTTGGTAGACTGCTCATGCCCTAGAAGATGGCCATGAGCATATGGGCAGTACTAACTGGACTCTGGATTGCTGATAACAATTTTTAAAAAAAATATGGCATGAAGTTAGGAAAGGGATAAAGCAAGGGACACAAGTCCCTATCCTAAACTCACAGAGCTCCTGAACCTCATGGAGGGAGATAATGGGGAGGGGGGGTAAACACGATCATTACAGTCTACATAATTGTGTGAACCTTTNGAAAATTAATTTCAAAAACAGGAAACTCGTGGCTAGTAATGGATTTTTTTTAAAGTAGAAAGAGAAAAATATCTCTAATTATGTTACTTATTTTAATGTGTCATCTTCGTCCCATATGGACAGCTAAATAAACACAATTATGAATACATATTTGCCTATTCTGTTGTCTCTCTAAAAGCTTATATATTTAAAAAGGCAATAAAATTTAATTCAAGAATATATTGCTGGACACACGTGGGCAGCAATATATGCAGAGAAAATAATTGTATTAAAATACANACTTTCTGCAGGCCCTTATTTGAGTCATAACTCAATAAGTACTGAGGAAACCAAGAGTCANTTTCTACTTCCTGCCTCCTGGGTCAGTGCTCTTCCCATTCATATCCAGCTTTCTCCTCTCAGAACTGAATGCTCAAGCTAAAACCCCCAGAATGCAGTGGGGCCATGACTCAAGAACAGCATNGTTAAAATGGCCANGTTTCTATNCGGACAGCAGGNAAGATTTTACACATCTGGCCCTTCCTCTTAGCTTTTGACCTTTAGCACAAACCCAGCATCGCTCCCTGGCCCTAAAACATTTCCCTTTCCCTGTGGTGCCTCTTTCTCCCATGCAAGGCCAGTCCTGTCTCACCAGTCGAGTCACTACAAGTGTGCTTACAGGGTTTGGATCAACTGAGTTGGCTTTGCATGCTGGTCCATGCACCCTTGGGCCAAGTACTAGATCTCAGACTCCTCATCTGCAAACAAGGAACCAAAAATGTAAAAGAAGATACACACACACACACACACACACACACACACACACACACACACACAGAGAGAGAGAGAGAGAGAGAGAGAGAGAGAGAGAGAGAGAGGGTCTGGTTGTTATTAAATGGAATGTCCATGTCACTCGTCTGGATCCTGCAGTCTGTTACAGCTTCTCGTCCTGTCAATTGCCAGTGACCACGTCAAGGGAGCAGCAGTCAGCAATGGAGCTTATGGAATACAGCCCCAAGGATAACAAAGCTACTCTGGGTCCATCATGGAAAGGCAAAGCCCCTGGGGAGGATTGTTTCCAGGACGCCTCTTGCTTCTGCTGTGCTTCCTCCTGCTTGCTGCTGCCCTGTTCCTGCTGTATTTGGCATGGTGTGATTCCTATGTGGAAGGATCCTACTGTATCTAGTGCAGCGTGATTGTTTTTGGGAAAAGTCCACTACTCACTGGGCAATTCACTTGAAGATCATAATGAAGATGATTTTTATAAGAGCAATGATGCTTAGATCTATGATTTAATCGGACTTTCTGAATTAGCCTAAAAGATACAGGTGGTTAAGACAGTAAAGATGATGAGGGTAATGGTTTAGATTATTCTGCCAATTGCTCCGATAAGAGACACAAAAAAGACAAACATGGGCTAAAAGTCACTTTCCCCTGTGTTAGATGTGACATTTACAGAAGATGAAAAATAAAAACAAAGAAGTTTCATGNATTATGTGTCCCTGAATTCTGCCTGTGGAAAAACAGTCTGATGATCAAAGAANGCCATCATTTCCCTACACCCAAGGTTAGGCCTGAGTTCCCTGGTGATGTAACTTACAGGATTAATCACAGGCCCCAGTATGCACCTTAACAAAACAAAGCTGTGAAAAGAAATTAAATTTAATAGCCCTATTGTGTATAAAGAAAATAGATTATTAGCTGACCACTTGAATGAGGTTTTGTAGGAAAGGAATCTGCTACACTGAAACCGCAAACAGCTTCCTGCCAGTACTAAAGGAACCGGCTGAAATAAATTTAGCTTGCGTAAAACTTTGTTAATCAGTAATAAAAGAATCATTGCTTTGGGGTGAAGATGTGATGGTGGGAAAATTAACACAAAGAAAAACNTTTAGCTATTTGTGGGCTTCTAAGGAAAACATGTAACTTGTGGTCTTAATGTGATTTCTTCTGTAAAGATTTCATTTGTTTTTGGAAAACATGTAATTTGTGGTTGTGAGGTAATCTCTTCTTGTGTTGAAATCTTTGTATTAGGAAGCACAAAAGGGATAAGAAAAAAATAAGAGGAAGGAGAGGGAAAGATGTAGAAGGGAAAACATCAAAAAAGAAATAGAAGGGAAC
This sequence comes from Neotoma lepida, assembly GCA_001675575.1. NCBI lineage: Eukaryota > Metazoa > Chordata > Mammalia > Rodentia > Cricetidae > Neotoma > Neotoma lepida. The sequence goes on along the minus strand of LZPO01027496.1, from coordinate 57,977 downwards.
CATCAGGGAAGAAGCAAAACATCAGGAAAGATCTAGAAGGAGAACACCCGAGGAGAAGAAGAAGAAAACATCAGGGTAGAAGAACAGAATAGAAAAAGAACAGACGAAGAACATTCATCAGAGAGAAAAACAAAATGAAGAATTAAGCTTTGGCCCACAGAAAAGTCTCCTGTGTGTGTGCAGTTCTGCTGACCCCACACCTCCTTTCCAGTTTCTCTGACACTGCTGGAAACTGGTCTTCCAGCAGCAGTAAATGTCTTAGGAAATACTCTGCTCAACTGGATATTCCTTATACCACCACACAGTGTGCACAGTCAAGAAGTCATCTTACTTCTGTAAGGGAGTACTAGGCATGATTCACCATTACTAACCATAACACTGAACACTTACAATGGCCAAGCATTATGCCAAGCTCTTTCTGTGCCTTCTCTCTTATCTTTACCCTTAGGTCACTCCTAGCACTTATAACAGGACTTCCCCCATGAGTGAGGAAGAGAATAGGGTAACAATGAAGAGNGGGCTATGGGGTCTTATGACGAAGTTCAATATCTGCTATCACTGTGTGCACAGCCTCTGGTTAGTCATTTGACTCCTCTATGTCCCAGTTAACTCATCTGTAAAATGAGGACACAGATAGTACTTACTCTAATGGGTTCTCTTGAAGAAATGACAAAATGGACATAGGTTACTTGAGCTCAGTAGCTACCAAGCGAATCTAGAGGATATCAGAAATGTCCATATAGAAAACTTCTTCATCCACCTGCTTCAAGCTGTAGAATAAGAAACATCAAGCATCTAAAGTCCCTGTCCTCTCCTCATGTAGCTTAACACAATAGACAGAAAGATGGACAAGAATCAGGTAAATAGGTTCAGGATGGAAATTAGTGTACACGATGTGCCCGGTAAGCAGAAGACATTGCCTACTCTAGGGAGAATAGTTTGGGAATCACCTTTTAGAGGAATTGATACTTACACTGGGGGAATGGATGGGGGAGGGTAAAAAGGTACCAGATATCCACTGATGTGGAAGAAGATGAGTTCGAGGGCAGTATTATAGGAGAGGAAGTGGCGGGTGTGAAAGCGCTGTGGAGAAAGTAGGTCAGAGGCACAGCAATGTCATGGGCCAAGGTGACTGAAAACAGCAAGAAGGAAGGACAGTGGACTTGTGGTTGGGTCAGATGACCTCCAACCCTGAAGGGATTCTGCTTCTGGGATCTGGCCAGGAGCAGCTGAAGGATCTGGAGCAAGAGGGCTGAGTACATCTTCCTCCCAGGGACCACCAGAACATTCTAGCTCCATCCCTGCATTTCCAGTGTTTCAGTTTTACCCCATTGTTGTGGAATATTAGCTGAANATGTGTTACATTTGTTTATGCTGGGGAACATTTCTTTAATGATGCAAGATGTGTTGCATTCTTTTATNTTACATTTGTTTAACTCTGTGAAGCTGCGTTACTTTGCCTGTCTAAAACACCTGATTGGTCTAATAAAGAGCTGAATGGCCAATAGCCAGGCAGGAGAAAGGCTAGGTGGGGCTGGCAAGCAGAGAGAATAAATAGGAGGAGAAATCTGGGAAGAGAGGATCAAAGAGCAAGAAAAGAAGGAGAGGAGGACATCAGGGGCCAGTCACCCAGCCACACAAAACCGGGCACTAAGTAAGAAGTAAAGAAAAGATATACAGAAATAGAAAAGGATAAAAGCCCAGAAGCAAAAGGTAGATGGGCTAATTTAAGTTAAGAAAAGCTGGCAAGAAACAAGTCAAGCTAAGGTCGGGCACCATAAGTAAGAATAAGACTCCATGTATTTATTTGGGAGCGGGGTGGAGGGCCCCCCCAAACAGCAAAGAGTAAAAAAGTAAAAGAAACCAACAACACTCCATAGCACCAAACCCCACTGCTTCTAGCAGAGCCATCTACCGCTGACAATGGGCTGGTGGCACAGGGCTTTGAGTCATCGGTGGACAAGACTGCCACCTTCTGGGGAGATGCTTCCAGACATTCACACACCTGGGACCCAGTCATGCTCAGATAAATCCTTCTAATGAGGATGAAATATCAACACAGAACAACTCTCCACCAGCCCCTGCCTGCCTCCTAAGAAGTCCATCCATGCCTNAGTACCAGTGAGGCAAAGGTGACCTGTGAGGACAAGACAANNAAGAACTCTACCAAGGAGAGTGCTAAGTGCTAGGAATAGAGGGGATGGCTGTATTAAGAACAGCTAGTGAGTGTGCTTGCAGTGGCGGGATGAAACTGTGCTGTGCTTTACTATATATTCTCTTGTTTTATTTCCTTCTTCCTCCACTTGTGTTGACCTCCTTCCCTGCATTAATTGTTCGTCTTAAAACAGATGCACCTCTTTGTAGCATATTCCTGTGTGTATTTATGTAAGCAGCTTCAAATGAGTGGAATGCAGAAGCGCATAAGTTGACGGAAATNCAAAGAAGCACACGTTCACAACTGNCAACTGGACACACACCTAGAGTCACCTGGGAAGAGGAACAGCACTATTAGAATTGCCTCCATCAGACAGGCCTTTGGGCATGTTTGTGGTTCGTTTTCTTAATTGCTAATTGCACTCTCTAGCAATCTTCTGCGAGTTCTACAGCTGCACTGGCACTGTGTGGCCTCTGTACGGGTCCTCTGAAGGAGCAGTCAGTGCTCTTAACCGCTGAGCCATCTCTCAGTCCTGCCACTTGGGGTTTTTTTAAATATCTACTCTAGCTGGGGTAACAACAGGCCTTCAGGGCATGAGAATGAAAACAGGAAGACTCTTCCAGAAGCCAAAGTAGAAATCCAGGTGAGAAATAACCATAGCTGGGGTGGGTATTAGCAGGGTGAGATGAATGGAAACTGTTCGATCAAACTAACAGAACTCTTGTTGGCTGAATTGTGTTTGCGAGTGAGAAAAGGGAATTAGAGGAAGAATACATTGTTGTAATATGAGCAACTGTGTGGATGGATTCCTGCTGGGATACACCAGGCCTGGCTGCAGAGAATAGCTCCTAGCTTTGATCCATCCTTTGTTTAGCAAATACCTTTTGTTTCTCTAGCCTCCCTATGTGAATCTTATCTGAGAGTCCCCAAAGGATCAAGGCCTATGCAAACCTTGACTCCAGAAACCCGGAAAACTGTGGTACTTGAGAAATCAAGATATTTGCACTTGGCATTTTATCTGTGGGAGCTCCTCTCAGGTTACTTTGAAGGTACAGAAATTAACTGACTGATCTGTAAGAAGAAAGATGCCCTAGGCTAAGGGAAAGTGCTTCAGTCCTTGGAGGCTGGATCCCCCTGCAGCCATGTAAGGCTAGATTCATTCTTAAGACGCCTCTGAGTCTTCTTTCTATGGATCCCATACACTCATGCTGCGACCACACGTGACACACTGGATGCTATTTTCTTAGATGGAAAAACAGAAGGAAGAATACGATTGGGAGGAAATGAAGAATTTCATTAGGAAGTACATTACAGAGCTGGCAAGATGACTCCCCTGCCACCTGATGCAAGCCTGATGACCTGAGTCTGAGCCAAGGAATCTACATAAAGGTGGAAGGAGATATAGGACTAACGGCTCACCAGGAGAGACCTCGCTACTATGTTTGAAGACTGCTGTGATGAAGCTGTGCATGGCTCTCAGTTACTCTGTACTGTGTAATAACAGTGGCTTTCGGGCTGTATGTTGCCAAGGTAACTCTATTTTACAAGTAGAATTTGGTTCCGTGTTGAGTGCAGAGGCAAAGGCAAATGGGTTTGTATCTCATTGTACATGTAGACAAGCACCTGTTCAGCATGGCCATGAAGCACAGAATAATAAGTAGTTCTTAAAGTGCAGAGGCACTCACAGCCTGTAAACTTTCCAAAGTAGATTGGGAACACACAAACAGGGTATGTTAAAACCATGTCAGGAAAAACAAAAACAGTTTGAGAACTTATCAGACACACCAGACTAAAGAAGAGTATAACACATCAACCCCATAAAGACAGGACACCTAACACTGCCATAGTGACAAACCCCACGTCCTTTCATGGAACCCCAACAGTGTGCATCCAATTACCAATAGGCAGAGAACTCCTGACTGTCCCCGGGCTTCACTCAGACCATCTCCATTACTGACACATCCTGCTTGATTGCTGTCTGGACCTATGCCTGCACCCAGCCTCTGCAGGCAGATCTCTGTGAGTTTAAGGCCAGCTGGGTCTTCCTAGTGAGTTCCAGAACAGCCAGGGCTACACAGAGATACCCCGTTTCAAAGAAGAATAAGGAGGAGGAGGAAGGAGGAGAAGGAGGAGGTATACTTGCCAATGGCCACCTATAAAGGGAAATTGGGACAATTTGGTGAGTCCAACCAATGAAACTGATACTACCAATCATACATTTATTTTTTGCTCGGGGCAGGACACATACATACATTGTTTACATACACACACTAATTTTTAAGTTGTTTAAAGTTAGATGAGATCCAACAGATAGGAGGCAGGAATGGCTATTAATAGATGTAAAAGACAGTTCACCCACCATTGACTGGAGAAAGGGGTTACTTATAGGTGCTGCATTGTGGTAGACCAGAGAAAAAGACATGAGTGTGTGTGAGTACATGTTGCATGTGTGAGTGCACATACATGTGCTCAAGGAGGCCAGATGAGGATGGCTGAGTGTCCTGTTTTACCATTCTCCACCTTATTCCTTGAGACAGGGGGCTCCTCTGTCTGTTTCCTCCTCCTGCCCCTGCGCTGGGATTTACAGAAGGGTATAGCCACACACATGACATGGGTGCTGAGATCTCAACTCAGGTACTTATGCTCACACAACAAGCCCTCATACCCACTCTCCAACCTCAGTTGTGTGTCTGTTTAAGTGATGTTGAGGAAGGAGATTTAGGAAAATATCCCTATTAAACAGGGACAGTGATTTCCTAAGTGTTTAGAAATGTAGTTTGGGATTGCTAAGCAGGATGGGGAGGCCACTTCAAGTTCAGAGGTCATGAATTTAGAAACCAATCCACATAGCTGTCTAGCTTCCTCTTGTAATACCTGTCTATCACCAGAGAGAATTAGGAAAGCAGAGCATCACATGCCTGTAATCCCAGTACCAAGAGGATTCAGAAGGATCCTAGTCAAGGCCAGCATGGGACTTTCAGAAAGAGAGAGACAGAACACTACTAAAATATGACATAGGGGCAAAAGTGGGTCACAGAAGATAAGGTAAGATGAGAAGGAACATAAGGGAGCAGTGGCATAGAATCAAAGATCAATGGGCTAAAGGTGCTTTTTGAGCTAAATTTTGGTAAAAGGAAATGCATGGTTGAGCTCAAAATATTGNACATACCTGGAGAGCATGCTTCAAAATGATTCCAAAATGGCAGAGTAACTGAAGGAGGCTAGGTGAAAGGGAGCCCAAGATGGGGTGAAAGCCAAAATCCTCCTAATGAAGGCATCAAAATAAGTTCAGTGGTTTACACCTGGGGATGCTGAGATCCCCACATGGGACAGGGATGGGGTACACTAGAGAAAGGGTTTTTGTTTGTTTGTTTGAGACAGGGTTTCTTTGTGTAGCCTTAGCTGTCCTGGAACTAGCTCTGTAGACCAGGCTGGCCTCGAACTCAAAGACCTGCCTACCTACCCAAGTGCTGGGATTAAAGGTGCACACTGCCACTACCTGACACACTAGAGCAGTTTTGATGAAGAGAGAAAAGAGACCTACGAAGGTAGATAAGAAGAGGAAATGAAGGCATGGATTCAAAGGTTATTTCAAGTCTGTTTGCTCATGAGACTGATTCATTAGAAAAGGAGAAATTGATGGTGTAGATGAGTGGAGACAGATGTAAGAAGAGTTCTTCAGGAAACAAGTGGAATCTGAGGCATACATGGNGAATGNGGCTTTCATAGAAACAAGCACAATTCTCTCCTGAGAGAGGAGAAAAGGGAGACTCAGACTACTAGTCTTGGGCGGCCAATAAACTGGTAGTAAGAAAGTAAGTGAGTTCATGATTGATTACTTCTATTTCTTGATAAAGTAGGAGGTAAAGTCTCCCATTGGGTGAAGGAGGAAAGTGTGAAGGTTGGAGGAGGACAAAGAATGTGTTTAGTCATGTCAGAGCCTGGGAAAACCAACTTACCCAGAAAACAAAAGGGAGTCAGCCAGAAAGGACCCAGTGCCAATTAAAATTTGTAGTAATACAATTGAAATAAAACCAATCAGTATAGGGCTGGAGAGGTGGCTCAGAGGTTAAGAGCACTGACTGTTCTTCTAGAAGTCCTGAGTTCAATTCCCAGCAACCACATGGTGGCTCACAACCGTCTGTAATGAGATCTGGCGCCCTCTTCTGTATACATAATAAATAAATAAATCTTAAAAAACAAAAACAACAACAACAACAGCAACCAATCAGTATAATAATGCAGTTTTGGATAGCAAGAGTCAACTGCTAGGGGTATAAAGTTGCTGGTGTTTACCAGGGTTGAAGATCTATCGGGACTATGGTGGCCAGCCAGAGCCACTAAAGTGGTAGGACCTGTGATAAGGGGTGCGGTGATAAACCATATGAGGCCAGGTGAGAAGCAATCCTTAGTGAGAACATGGGATTGCAGGTCCAATGCAAACAGTCTAGTGAGGAGTTGGAAGTGAGCTTAAGTGGTAACAGCAAGGATGTTTCTGNTCAAGTCCCACCAGCCTTGTTACCTTGTAAGTTTGAGGACTGACTCCAGACCATGAACAGTGACATGTACTCTTTCAGTATTTGTTCCCTGACTGTTTCATTTCCCCTGGGCCCAAGCACCAAATGCTAACAAAAGCATTCTCCCTTCCAAGATCTGTCTCTAATTGGGGAGTAAGAGAAATTATGTAACAACAACAACAACAACAAAAAATCTCAAGGACAAATAGTAAGAACTAGTCGAAGTGTAACCTAGCAGGAAGAACTAGTCGAAGTGTAACCTAGCAGGAAGAACTAGTCGAAGTGTAACCTAGCAGGATAGACTGATGTACTGAATCGAAGGGTTTAGAAGGGCTTTCGGGACTATAGAGTGCTTGCCTAGTACGTGTGAGGAGGCACTAGTTTCAATCCTGGAAGTGGTGAAGGGGTTTCTGTCATTATTAGAGTGTCAATTTCCCACTGGAATTCCTTGAAGTGCAAAGAGAGGTGTCTGCTAAGCAGCAGGTAGACGACTCAAGAGTCAAGTTCCTTTGAACACCTGAACCTTCAGCCAGACTCCTGAGTTCTAGATGGGTGAATTTCGGCGGCGGGGTAAGGGGACGAAACCTACCGCTCAAGGAAGACAGCTGGAGCCGCGGCAGGTATCTGCCTATCAAAGATGCGGAGGTCGTAATCACTGCGTGCGGAAGCAAGTCGCTTTTTCCTTCCATGTGGACCTGTGGTAGCTGAGGAGGCTCACTGACCTTGCGGGCCTGGAGGGGTTCAATGCCCTTGCGGGCCTGAAGAAACTCACTGGCCTTGCGGGGCTGGGAAGGATCGCTGGCCTTTAGAGACTGGAGGGACTCCCCGGTCTTGCAGGACTTGGAGAATATGGAGGCCTCGTTGGATCTGTGAGTCTTGGGGGGTTCACTGGACTCGGAGAACTCTTCATCCTCACTGTCCTCTTCTTGTCTTTCCTCCTCACTCTCTTCGACCTCTTCACCCTCAAGCTCGTTGTCCACCTGCAGGAGCCTGAACACAAGGGGCTTCGAGTGGGCCTCAGAGTGTGTGTCTGTTATTGTGTTCTGCCCATCAGTCACCCCAGACAGCACAGAAGAACCTGAGAAGTCTCTGTCCTCCATTCCAGGTAGAAGCTCGGCTACCCAGGGCGCGAACTCTCCGCCTGTGGCCTAAGCGCAATCCACAGTGTGGACAGATTTGGGACCGCCCGCGCCCCGCCCCAGACAGACTCAGCTCCGCCCCCGAGCCGCCTAGCCCCGCCCCGCTCATCATCTCAGCGCCTTGACTGTCCGGTTGCTGTGGAGACGCGTTGCTCCCTAGGGTGTGCCTCTATTAGGTGCAGCACAGAAGACAAAGAGCCTGGAGAGCTGGATCCTGCTCCTGTTTCCGGTGTGAAGGGAGAAGACTCAGCAACTCGCTGTACCTTGCTGCTTCCTGACTGGTTAGGTTAGGTTTCTGACGTTTCCCCACACTCTTTACAAAGGCTGGGAGTGGATAGAGTTTTAAAATCCCAGCACTCGGGAGGCAGAGGCAGGCGGATCTCTGTGAGTTCGAGGCCAGCCTGGGCTACCGAGTGAGTTCCAGGAAAGGCGCAAAGCTACACAGAGAAAC
>LZPO01027496.1:31966-44374 GCA_001675575.1 Neotoma lepida | reverse complement strand
AGAGCAGAACAGAAGAGCCTTGCTGAAACATCCCTTAGGGGACTGAGCAAGGTGGAGCAGAAAAAGTAACAATTTTTTGCGGGAGCCAGAGGAGAGTGCTACATTTCTGCAGCGGTTGCTCCTTTAGCGAGTGAAGCAAAAGAAGCATCATCTTGGGCCTTAGAAGAAGCAGAGGTCTGCGGGGAAGCCCCCTTAAGTGGGGGCTGAGCAAAGCTCAGGGTAGGGGCTCTCTAGGAGAGGAGCAGGATTGCTATATCCTGCGGGGGCCATCCCCCACCACACCCCAACTCCAGGTATCGCCTGATTCCCCAGCTCAGCAGTCAGGATACCTTTCCCTCTAGACCTGAGCTGTCCCATTGCAGCTCCAGCTGCCAGAGCTGTCCTAGCAGCTCAAGGTATCGCCTGACTCCCCCAAGCAGTCAGAATACCTTTCCCCCAGAGTTGCAACACTTGCTTACACACAAGAACACACACACGAAACATAAAGTGAAACCACAGGCGGGATGAAGGCTTGCTAATACAAACTTTACTTTTGAGGTGTGTGGATACAGCACCATGGTAGATGATGTGCTTAACATAAGTGAGGCCCAGGGTCCAACTCTCAGCACCCAACACAAACAAAATTCCAAATTACTGTCNAACAAAATAATTAAAAAATTTTAAAGTTAAAAATCTAAAAACTAAAGAAGTAATCTTAATGAATTTGCGTTCTCTTCATATATACACTTTGCATTGAAAGAATAGGAAATGGCTTATTTTTTATTGTAAGTGGAAACATTTGGCTTAAGCCTGCCATTCAACCCTATTTGATGATGGTTTGAGTTGAGTAGTGGGCCGGGTCCTAGTCACTTCTCCATACTTGAGGCCAGATGTGCAATCAGGTCTCTGGCATCTTGCATGGTGGAGGGGATCTCTGAGCCATTCTCAGTCACCTGAGTTCCAAATAAGAATATCTTTCTGTCATTCCCCACTTCCGACAGTGCCAAAGCNTCATGGATATCCGTAATGTGATAGGCGTCTTCAAGATCCTTCACCCACAATGGAAAAAGAATAGGAGACNTTGGTTAGTCCGCAATCTTTTTGGATACAAATACTTTCTCCTTATTCTAAATGATTCCACCATTTTAATACAGAAAATATTGAGAAAATTATGACTTCAGTGTTGGTATGGATAGAAATATTTTTTATTAGAATTATGCCATCATTTCTGACTTATCAAAAAAGTGTTTTCTGCCCCCTCCCAAAACTACTTAATTTTTCTCTTCTTTTCTTTGGTTTTGGTTTTAGTTTTTCGAGACAGGGTTTCTGTGTAGCCTTGACTATCCTGGAAACTCACTCTGTAGACCAGGCTGGCCTCAAACTCAAAGATCTCATGCCTCTGCCTCNGGAGTGCTGGGATTAAAGGTATGTGCCACCATCACCCAAGCAGGACTGAATTTTCTAAATGATGCCATCAATCTGTTTATTTTTCTAAGATAATTTTAATATGATTAATTGTTAAGAATTTATATCACTAAGAGAAACTTGACTCATCATTTTATCTGGTTGTTTGATTTTTTTGTTTGTTTTGTTCTTTGAGATGGGGTTTCTGTGTGTAACAGTTCTAGCTGTCCTGGAACTTGCTTTGTGGAACAGGCTGGCCTCAAGCTCACAGAGATCTGCCTGCCTCTGCCTTCCAAGGGCTGGGATTAAATGTATACACCACCATGCATTTGATTGCTTTTAATGTACTATTTTTATTCTTTGAAAATTTCATACATACAGTGTATTTGATCATATTCCCTTCTTACTCCTCCCCAATTCCTCTATATCCATCCTCAGCCCTGTGCCACACTCTCAATTATATGTTTTTTTTCTTTTTATAACTCACTGAATCCAATTTGTGTTGCCTATATATTCATGGGTATGAACGAGGCCATCCACGGGAAGATATTCAACCTACAGAGGCCACATCTTTAAAGAAAACTGACTCTCCCTTGACCAGAAGCCATCAATTGTCCATAGCTCCTCANCTAGGGGTGGGGGCTCAGGAAGCCTTACCACTGCATGTTGAAATGTTGGCTGCTTGATCTCGTACACATCTTGTGCAGGCAACTACAGCTGCCACGAGTTCATGAGTGCAGCTTCCTGTCATGTTCAGAAGACACTGTTTTGTTTGGTCCTCTCTGGTCTCTGGCTCTTACTGTCATCCCCCGCCCCCCCTTGTCTGTTTTGTTCCCTCAGCCTTAGTAGGAGGAGTTAGTTGGCTTCCTTAGAGCCGTACCATGAAACTTAAGCTGGCCTTGAACTTTTGGTCNTTCTGCCTCAACCATGCAAGTGTTGGAATTATAGGTGCATGCCATCATACCCTACTCATCAATTACTTCTTGTCCANATCATATTTTACTGATTTTCACACTTATCACTGTGAGTTNTTTGTTGCTATCATTATTGACTCTCACCGAAACTTTATATCAAATTTGTGGGGTGTATGGAGGCCTATTTATTTAGTCCCAGAGCCCTTAGTGACTTCTGTAACAGAGCAATGGATACAGTAGTGTATAGATGATGTCTTGGTTAATAAATGCACTCAAGAAATTGTAAAGGAACAAGTATGGAAGAGATAGTATGGGTAGGAATCAAGATCATAACCAAAGAATAAAAATAATAAGATAACATTTTTTTACATAGGGCCTCCCTATCTAGCCCAGGCTGGCCTTGAACTTGGAATCCTTCTGCCTCTGCTCCCCACCGCTGAGATTATAGGCATGAGCCTCCANGCCCAGCTAAGATAACTTTGTGAAAACCCTGATATAACAAACTGACCTAGTGANTCATCTAAACTCATAGACTACATATTTTGACAACATATAAAAATAGGCATGAAATTAGAATAACTAAGCCTGGGTGAGGGGTGGTTTGTCAAGGTCATCAAGGGGGACCCACAGAAACAACTGACCTGGGCTCATGGGAGCTCACAGACTCTGGACCAATGGCTAGGGAGCCTGCATGGAATCGACCTAGGCCCTCTACATATGTGTGACAGTTGTGTAGCTTGATCTACTTTTGGGACTCCTGGTAGTGGGAGCAGGACCTGTCCCTATTCTTAAGTCTTTGGCTGGCTTCCAGGAACCTATTCCTCATACTGGGTTGCCTTGCTGAGCCTTAGTACAAGGGGAGGAGCTTAGTCCTACCTCAACTTGATATACCATGCTTTGTTGACACCCATAGGAGGCCTGCCCCTTTCTGAACTTAAACAGAGGAGTGGATTGGGGAACGGGGGCAGGGGAGAATGGGAGGACAGCATGGAGGGGAAACTTTGGTTGGGATATAAAATAAATGAATAAATTTAATTAATTAAACTATTAAGCCTTTTATCATTAAGGCCAAGCAAAAGTTTTCCATTTAACTGGGCATAGTAGCATACTTAACACTCAGGAGGCAGAAGCAGGTAGATCTCTATGAATTCAAATCCAGCCAGGTCTATACAGTGAGTTCCAGGCCAGCCAAGGCTACATAATGAGACCTTGTCACAAATAAACAACAAAAAGCTTTCAATAAATGACTCTGTTTATTCAGTTTGATGAAGACAAGCCACACAGACCATAAGAGAAAAGAATGGATAAATTTGATAATTAAAAAGGAAAGTCTCGCCAGGTTGTAGTGGCACATGCCTTTAATCCCAGCACTCAGGAAGCAAAGACAAGCAGATCTCTGTGAGTTCAAGGCCAGCCTGGTCTCCATAAGTGAGTTCCAGGACAGTCAAAACTATACATAGAGACTTAGGTAGAACTATGTCTCAAAAGGGGGGAGGGGAATCTCCAATGTAAAAATAGAAACCATNAGCAAAGCAAAATGATAATCACTAAGATACTGGAGAAGATGTTATATACAAAGGGAATTTTGCAAAAGCTCTTAAATACCCTTACATATCAAACAAGGAAAAGTGGAAGCTTCCAGTCCATCTTTGTGGTAAACAGTTTGCTTAGTACAAAAGATGTTGGGCCTGATTCCCAGCACCCCTAACACAGGAAGAGTCAGAGGTGAGAAAAGAAGAGGAGATAGGCCATCCACAGATGCAGGGCTCAGTCAGCAATAAACACCTTCAAAATAAATAAGGATAATAAGAAACAACACGTTGGCAAAACAGANAGTTGTGACAACAATAAATCCTGATGAGGGGGTAGAGATTCAAAAACTGTCGTCTCCTNATGGAGACTAGTGCAACTTCGAAAGGCAATTTAAGAACATCTAACAAAACTATTCGCAAATCCAAAACTCCAGCACTTCTANGTATGCACACTTGAGACTTCTAGGTATGCACACTTGAGAAATGTGCATTCCCGTGTACAAGGNTGCACACACGTTTGAAAGCTTACAGCAACACTGTATCAGCAAACAATTGGGAACAATGAAAACAGCCAGCAACAAGAAAACGGCCAGGTTACAACCCATCAGAATGCTACACAGTTCACATGTATGTATGGGAGCTTCTGAATCTTTGTAGCCCCCTCACCTGCTGCTGGGGATTGAATCCAGGACTTCTCACATGCTAAGCATGTTCACTATCATTGAGNTACATCCCTCAGGCCTTGAGTCTTTGAAGTTTTAAGATACATCACTTTTTCAACCTTTCTTTTTAAAATGCTAACACAATGTCAAAATGTGCTGGGCCAGCCTCTATCCTGGATGTCAGCCTAGGTTCCTGATAAAGTAAGATCAATTGTAAGTATTTAGTTTGCTTCTGGAAACCTCCTACCCATAGAAGACACAAGGGAAAGGCAGGCATTGCACCATTCTTGGTTGGCAAACCTAGTAATGGAAAGAATTAATGTTACAGTGTTTAGAAACCTAAAGGGTGTGTGTGTGTGTGTGTGTGTGTGTGTGTGTGTGTGTGTGTGTGCAGTCATCATCGTAATAGTAGTACACATAACAAAATTTACGATTTTAGTGTACAATTCAGTAGAATTAAATACATTCACAGCCGTTTTATTTATTTATTTATTTATTTGTTTATTTATTTATTTATTTATTTATTTATTTTGGTTTTTCAAGACAGGGTTTCTCTTAACAGCCCTGGCTGTCCTGGAACTCACTTGGTAGCCCAGGCTGGCCTGGAACTCACTGAGATTCGCCTGCCTGTGCCTCCCAAGTGCTGGGATTAAAGGCGTGTGCCACCACCACCGTCTGGCCATTCACAATGTTTTAAACCATCACTATCAACAATTCCCCAAACTCTTCATCTTGCTAAACTGAAGCTCTAACTGTACTAAGCTAACTCCACTTTCCTCTCTTCTGGAACCCTTGACAGCCACAGTTCCACTTGGACCTCTGCAGATTTGATGACTCTGGCTAGAAGCTCGACATGCAGAATCACACAGCATTTGTCCTTCTGTGGCTAGCTTATTCACTTAGGATAGTATCCACAAGGTCATCTGTGTGGTTGCATGTGGTAGAACTTCCTTCCCTCTGAAGGCTAAAGTAACATGCTGTATGAACACATCACATTTTGTTATGCACTCATCAGCGGGCAGACGTGTTGGTAACTTTTAACCTGTGGCTATTGTAATAATAATAGTGCTACCATGAACATAAGTGTAAAAAAACATATTGGCTCCCTGATTTCATTTATCTGGGGCATATACAAAAAAAGTAGAATTGCTGCATCATACAGGAATTCTATTTTTTTCACAGTAGCTTACACTTCCAAGGACAGTGCACAGAGCTTCCAGTTTCTCCATGGATGTTTATTGCCTTGAATACAAGCAAATAAATTCAGTCCAGTGTAACTGATCTAAAACAAAACTCTTTCTTTATATATAGAAGCCATTCAAATACTGTGTAGAATTAAATCAACAATCAATATTGGTTTATTGAAATAAGTTCAACACACATAGTTCAATTCCATTTCTCCACAAGGTAACAGACTAGGCAATTCAAGTACTTAAAGGACACAAGATAATTGTATTTCCACTGAAAGAGTGTATAATCCATGGGACCTAATAAATTGAATACAATTTATTAATGTAATAGGTAATATTCAGTAATATCTACCTATTAAAACCAGACACATCTGTGCTACTAATGAAACTATCGCGTGTAGGTTACACTAACATAGTTTTGGCAGAGGCAATCCTAAAAGCTAGGCAAGTGCTCTACCACAAAGCCAGATTTGCACAGATTNTTTTTTACCTGTTTGTTGGCAAACACAACCAGAGGGACCTCTGGGTTTTGTTCCATTAGCTGATGAAGGCATTTCTTGGCTTCAGGTAACCGTTTGTGATCAGCTGAATCCACTACAAAGATCAGTAGCCATCCCTTGCGCACGTACGTATCCCAGTAGGAGCGGAATGGCTCACTACCACTAACTGCAGAGGATGGGAGAGGAAGCAGTCACAAATTAATTAATTAACTAATTAAAATCACAGGCATGCCCACCAAGGGGGACTATAGGACACACTGGCCAGGTGCTCCAATAAATGCCACTGCATTAGACTGTAGCCGACTCTGAGTGGCCAGAGGAATGTTACTATTTCCATGAGGAAATAGTTGGTCAGTGGGAATAACTGCCCCCAATAGAAGTGAATTACTCATCTAGGAATCACAAAGGAATAAAATGGAAGATGGTAGGCTAAAATATATGTCACTCTAATATTAATATATATATGTGTGTGTGTGTGTATCTTTGTGTCTAGATAGATAGATAGATAGATAGAGACAGACAGACAGACAGACAGACAGACAGACAGACATAGATAGTCTCACTATGTAGTCCTGGCTGTCCTGGAATTCACTATGTAGACCAAGTTGGCCTCAAAGTCACAAAGCTTCTGCCTCTCAAGTGCTNGGTAAACTCATGCACCACCATGCCTGGCTTCTAAAAGAATTTTTAATGTTTATTTTTATTAATGTGTATGTATGTGTCTTTGTGAATGTATGCCATATGTTTCTGTGCCTGTGCCTAGGCCAGAAGAGGACATTGAGTCCCCTGAAGCTGGATGTATAAGCAGTTGTGCGCTGCCTGATATGGGTGCTGGGAACTGAACTCAGGTTCTTTGCAAGAGCAGTGCGTGCTATCGGAACCATCTCTCTACCCAGCAAAACCGTTTAAACATTCACGGGAATGTTGCATTTCCATCTTTGCAACTGGTGGCAAGCTAGTTTTCCATTCATATCATTTATTTGTGCTTTACAGATTTTCTTGATAAATTTTTACCAGAAGTGGGTCTATTTTTGTTTATATTTTCAATATACTAACTTTTGACTTTTCTGACCTTTGCCATTGTGTCTTTCTTCCCCCATTTCACTGGTTTCTTAGTGGTTTTCTCCTCCCCACACCCTTGGTTTTTATTGTTACTCTTTTTCAACACTTTCCTGGCCTGCTCCTTTTGATCTGCAGATTTTTTTTTGTCATTGTTTCTGGAGTTTTTGAAACAGGGTCTTCTTATGTAGTGCAGGCTAGCCCCCCCTAGCTCATGATTCTCCTGCCTCAGCCTCCAAGTGCTCAGATTACAGGTCTGTAACCCCATGTCTGGCTTCATTGTTGTTTTCAACAATGACTCAGTTATCCGTCTTTTTTTTAAATTATTTTTATTTTATATGCATTGGTGTTTTTGCCATGGGTGTTGGGTCTCCTGGAACTGGAGTCACAGACAGCTGTGAGCTGCCATGGGGTTGCAGGGAATTGAACCCAGGTCCTCTGGAAGAGCAGTCAGTGCTCTTAACTGCTGAGCCATCTATCCAGCACCAGTTCTCTGTCTTTTTAATTTTTCCATAATGACTTTATCTTTGAGCTAAGAGTTACTTAGAAGTGGATAAATCTACCATTAAAAGCTTTTAAGTCAGCAAATGCTTTGTTTAAATATTGTGTTAAAATAGTGGTCTTTGAGACTGGGCAAAAGCAAAGATTACACAGTGATTGTGGTGCCTGGGGAGAGAAGAGAGGGGCNGGTTCTCCTNACGTGGGACCTGAAAAGGACAAAACTTAGACATTTGATGCATGCTTTGGAGAGAGAAAACCTCAGTGTTTGACTTGCAGATGATGCCATAGAGAAAGACTGTCACNGGTGATGCCCAGGGTTCCCCCTTGAGTACCTCAATGGAGGAGCAGATGTAGGAGAAAGTTTTGTCTGGGTCCCGCCAGGACCCATGGTCCCATAGCTGCTTATAAAATATATACTCAGAAGCTTATATTAATTATAACTGCTTGGCCATTAGCTCAGGCTTATTACTATCTAGCTCTTATTCTTAAATTAACCCATTTCTATTAATCTGTGTTTTGCCATGTGTTCTGTGGCTTTACCAGTCTGCTGGCATGTTGTTCCTTTGGCAGCGGTTGGTGTCTCCTGACTCAGCTNTCCTCTTCCCAGAATTTTCCTTGTCTGTTTATCCTGCCTATACTTCCTGCCTGGCTACTGGCCAACCAGCATTTTATTTATCAACCAATCAGAGCACACATATTCACAGCATACAGAAGGACAACCCCATCATTTCCCCTTTTCTTTCTATTTAAAAGGAAGGTTTTAACTTTAACATAGTAAAATTACATAAAACAAAACAGTTATCTAGCAAGAATTACAGTTACAATATCTAGTCTATTTATATTTTGTAAAATTAAAGACAATAATCTATCATCTACCCTATATTTGTGAGTCTAAAGTTNCATATCTAATTTATCTTTTATTATAACTAAGGAAAATTATAACTATCTAGTCTTCAACTACATCAAAGACCTCAGAATGATATAATATTACCTAAGTAAACAAGAAGAGCATTGTAAGCAACTTCCTAAAATCTAGAGTGACAGAGATAGCTGGCTACCTGGACAGTCATCCTAAGTTCCTCTGTAACGTTGGGGCATCCATCTTNAGCCTATAGACCCAGAGTTTCTCAGTCATTTTTTCCTGTGTCCTGTAGAATGTCTTGCAGTCTCCTCTGCAAAGTAGGAACCTGAAGGACCATCTTGTCTTGCAAAGTTCAGTGGTCACCTTCCTATGGGTCCTGCATGTCCAGTTTACATAACATATTATCAGCAGTCCAGGCAAGAGCAGTTTCTCGCCCAAATGGCTATTTCTGCCAGGAAGATAAACTCCATATGCAGTGTCTTCGATGCCCATCTTTCTCTTTGAAGTAAATCNGCGCTGCCAGAAGCAGACGTGTCTCACTCTCCAGAAAGTCTAAGTTTTTAAAACATTTTAAATGCCATATTCTGTAGGTCTTTGAAGTGTTTGAAGATTACCTACCTAATTGAATTATATCTATGAATACCTAGAAGACTTAACTAACATGACTATAAGTTGATTATCATAGATGACTAATAATCTGCATTTCTTAATTATACATTACAATTTCAAATGAGCTGCACAAACATAATACCTTAAACAAGAGTAGAAATTTACTTACAGTATAACAAAATTAACTTCAAATTTGTATCAATAAACTAAAATCCATAACAATGTAAAACATTTCAAATAAGTTGTTGCTCTTTAAAGGTAGATTCAATAATCTACCCTTTCATCCTATCATATCTATACCCTATATTTCTCTATCAAGCAGTCTCCATGTACTGGCCAGTGAACTACAGGGAAAGGAACAGATTCAGGATAAGTAAATCTTGCTTTGCTTGTTTTGTTTTGTGACCACAGCAAATCTCAAAAGCCAATTAGGAGTTCAAGTGGAGGTGGCAGAAGACATCTGGACATGCTTGGGCTGTTTAGATAATTCTGAAGGTGTCTCTAGATGATATTTAGGGTCATGAGGACAAATGAAGTCTTGTGGGGGGGGTGAAGTGTGAAGGGAAGATAAGAGGCCTGATCGGATTTTGGGAACTGGGTTATTAATGAGGTAGGGGCTCCCGGACTGCCAGCTAGCTAGAAGAGGTTTGGGACTGCCCTCAATTTCATTGCTAAGAAGGACGCCCATTATAGTTGCTTAGATGGCTGTGTATCTGCAGCAGTGAGGAAAGACGAAGGATGATTACAGGAGATCACAGGAGGGCATGTCAAAGCCTTCCTCTAAGCCTCTTTTGTTGCCAGCGCTACAGACAAGGGAGAAAATGGAAACAGCAGAAACTGGACTCCCCACCCGCACCCCTTAACCGAGTATTAAACTACACATCATCCTAAAGTGTAGAAGAATCCCATCCAGTGTCCTGTCTCTCAAGGTTACAATGTCAACAGAGAATACTGCTTCTGGCCTAAGATGGATGCTAATGAGGAACAGAACTTACTCTCCAGGAACTCCATCTGCCTGCCTTCAGTGTTGATGCAAACTTCGTTGAAACCTTGGGTCGGTGCAACGCTGTGCTGGACTCTGTTGGAAGCCAGCGAGTGGAGGACACTGGTCTTTCCTGCTCCATCTAGGCCTAGTACTAGGATCTGGTTACTATTCTCCTGTGAAATAAGAAATAAATCAGTAAACTCATGCTATCCGGGCTGTGTTTGGCTGGCTCCTTGACAGTGTGCCTGACTGTGTTAGGACCTAACTATACCCATGGAATTGCTAACCAGTCTAAACCCAAACTATCCCTACTTCTGTGATGTCACTTCCATGTCCTTTTTTCTATTGTCCAATTCCTTGGTTGTCTATCAAACAACAAATATATGTACACACACACACTTTCGCATGCATGCACACACATCTTAGAATATATATGCTGTGTAGTGTCACAGACCTATTGATACCAGGACTAATTTCTAGATATTTTTCTTCTTTTTTCACTGTGTGTGTGTGTGTGTGTGTGTGTGTGTGTATACTCATGCACAGGAGGGGCACCTCAGCATGCATATGGAGGTCAGAGGTCTATTCTCAGGAGTTGGTTTTCTCCTTCTACCATGTGAGTCCTGGGGATCAAATTCAGGTTGTCAGGCCCTAAAGCAAACATCTCTACCTGCTGAGTCATCTCAGTACTCTATTTTGCATCTTGAATTATCATCTGTTGGCAACTTCACTAGAGTGGTTTATCTATGGTACAAGTATGGACTGTTCCACTCAACATGGAAGCATTTAAGGTCTCAGTTGTTTTGTCTTAGCAGTTGGATAATTTGGCTATAAAATATTAGGACAAGGTTCCTCTCTTATGTTTTGTTTGTTTTTTTGTTTGTTTCTGAGACAGGATTTCTCTGTGTAACAGCTCTGGCTGTGCTGGAACTCACTTTGTAGACCAGGCTGGCCTCAAACTCATAGAGCTCTGACTACCTCTATCTCCTGAGTGCTGGGATTAAAGACATGATCCACCACTGCCCAGCTCACTCTTNTGTTTTTAATCCAAGTATCATGATTAAGCCGAAAGCCTAAGGCTATAGAAATCATCAAACCTGTCTCAATAACAAAAGTGTTTATTACAAAGCCCAACATTAACCCTGGGGATTTGGAAGCAAACTCCAAAAGCAGCTTTCTACTAACCTTCCAGCCTTAGAGATTTTCATCACAAGTGTCAGAAAGGAGCTCANGCCTTTAATCCCAGCACTCAGGAGGCAGAGTTAGAACTCTGTGATTTGGAGGCCAGGCAGGTCTATCTAGAGAGTTCCAGGGCTACATAGTGAGACCCTGTCTCGAAAAACAAACAAACGAACGAACGAACAAACAAACAAACAACCCAAATGATCAAAAAGGAATGTCAGCATGAATACAGAAATAATTCAGGGTGCTCAGAGGTGTGGCTTCTATAGTGCGAACAATAATTATCCAAAAACAAACAAACAAAACCCAAATAACAAAACACTAGCAATTATCGTTAATGCTACTGCTTCTAAAGCAATAACATTATACAATTCTGCTTACTCAATTTGAACATTAAAAAGTATTAGTGATTGATCACAGCGCTGAGGATCAAACTCAGGGCCTTGAACATGCTAGGTAAGTTTCCAAACCCCAGACAGAAAATGATCTGGTTGTTTGATTTGAGCCAGCGTCCCACTGTGGAGACCTGTGTGGCCTGGAACTCAGTATGTACATCAGGCTGGCCTTGAACTCACAGATCTACCTGTCTCTGCCTCTGAGGATTAAAGATTCATACCACCACACCTGGCTCAAAAGGTGATCTTAAATCATATTAGACTTAAATCTTGAGTCTTATAGCCCTGAGGGCCTTAATCTCCCTAGTACTGGAATTGAAACATTCTCATATGTTTTTTTAAAAAAAAAATAAAAGAATCTGTGTAAAAGAAAAATGTTTTAAGGTATAGCCTAACAGGGACTTATGTAGAAAGCATGATTTATGAAGACCTCAAAGTTTTTTTTTTTTCAAAGATTCATTTATTTATTATGTACAGTGTTCTGCCTGCATGTGTGCCTGCAGACCAGAAGAGGGCACCAGATCTCATTACAGATGGTTATGAGCCACCCTGTGGTTGCTGAGAATTGAACTCAGGACCTCTGGAAGAGCAGCCAGTGCTTTTACCACTGAGCCATCTCTCCATATCAGGCCTC
>LZPO01027496.1:0-30174 GCA_001675575.1 Neotoma lepida | reverse complement strand
GGTCCCAGGTCTCTTACCGGCGGCGACGGCGGGTACAGGAGTTTAGTCGAGGTGCTGCTGCCCTCTGTGACCTCTTCCTTCTCTTTTTCCGTCTCTGGCTCCTCTATCTTGGCTTCCTTCCCTTTCCCATTCTCCTTGTTTTTCACGCCGTTTTTATTTTTCTCTTTTTTTCCTTTGCTTTTCCCATACCCCTGGGTTTTCCCGTCCACGCTCCTCTTCTCTTCCTTCCCTTTCTCTTTCCCGTTGTCGCTTTTCACATCCACGCTCTTTTTCTCCTCTGCGTCCTCTTTCTCTTCCCCGTTGTCGCTTTTCACGTCCACGCTCTTCCGTTTCTCCTCTTCCTCTTTCCCCTTCTTGCTTTTCACGTCCACACTCTTCCTTTTCTCCTCTTCCTTCCCTTTCTCTTTCCCCTTGCTTTTTACTTGCGCATCTTTCCTTTTCCCCTTCTCTATCTTTACCGATTCCCTGCTGCTCGAAGAAAACTTATCCCTCTCCTTCACCCTCCCCCTCTCCATCCCCACCGCCGCTGTTCTCTCCCCCGCGCGCCAGCGCGCCGGAGCTGCGGCCCTGGATCCTGGCAGGAGTGGCCCTGGTGTGGGGCTCAAGGCGGAGACGTAGGTCCAGAAGGCGTGGGCCACACCCGCGGTCACAGGGTCGCAGGTCGCGCCAGTGAGCGCAGCTGGCATTTTGTTTTAGCTCGTCTGTCTAGAGCTGGCAGCTGATGCCTCGAACTTGAGGATGAAGGAGTGACCCGTCGAAGAAGGAAGGGCCAGGATGCTAGAGGGTGGATGGAGCCAGTCTAGAGGAACCTGGTGATCCTCAACAGAGAACTGGGAGAAACAGGCGAAGTGGACTGCTTTTGCCAGAAGCCCATAGGCATCCCTTGCTCCAGAGGGCACAAAGGCACGATTTGGCAGAAAAGCCTCTTAAGAGTTTCAGCTATCTGGCTTCAACCCCCAATTTGGCGGTTGAAGGCGCCGAGCTCCAGGAATCCAGTCGAGGAGAGAGAAGAGGGATTCTATGAGCAAGGGGCATCAAGATTATGATGGGGAAACCTACAGAAACAACCAGACCGAACTAGTGGGAACCCATGAACTGTGGACCAATAGCTGTGGAGCCTCCACGGAACTGGACTAGGTCCTCTGCATAGGGGAGATAGTTGTTTAGCTTGGCTTGTTTAAGGCGCCCCCTTAAACAGTGGGATCAGGATCCATCCCTGGTGCATGAGTGGGCTTTTTGGAGCCCAGTGCCTATGATAGGACACCTTGCACAGCCTTGAGGCAGGGGGAGGGGCTTGGACCTGCCTCAACTGACTGTACCAGGCTCTGCTGACTCCCCATGGGAGGCCTTGCCTTGGAGGAGGTGGGAATGAGGGATAAGTTGAGGGGGAAGGTTGGGGGGGGGGAGCATCTGTGATTGGTATGTGAAATGAACAGAAAATTTCTTAGTAATAAAAAAATAGCAAAAAAAGCCTAAGGCACCAGAGCCTCTAGAAGACCCCTCACCTTTCCCCAAGCATCACCCTAGAATGCAGGTTACACATCTCCCTGCCCCCACCTCATGTGAATTCCACTGGGAGTAACAAAAAAAAAGGCAGTTATTCAGGATTGTCAGCTAAGGATAGAGTGATGGGAATGTCTTTCTAAAAATGTGTTGCTCTGGTTGGTTGATAAATAAAGCTGTTTGGCCAATGGTGAGGCAGAATAAGGTTAGGCGGGACATTCGAACTAGGGGAAGAGAAGCAGAAGCAGAGCAGGGGCAGACGCCATTCTGCCGCCCAGAAAGCAACAGCATGTAACGGCACACAGGTAAAGCCACGTGGAACACGTGGCGACAGAGATTTATAAAATGGGTTAAGATGTAAGAGCTAGCTGGCGAGAAGCCTGCCAGGGCCATAGTTTAAAAATGATATAAGCCTTTGTGTGTTTATTTGGGTCTAAGCGCCGTGGGAGCCGGGCGGGGAAACCGGACAAACTTTCGTCTACAATAGAGACTGCAGGTCCTGACAGTGCAGGTGTCAGAACTGAAATGAGGCAAAGTCTAATCCCCTCCGTGATCAGCATGTAGCAACTTAAGCACCCTAAGTGGGNTGGCATGGTTCTTTAACTATAGCTGAGGAACTCTCTCTTGGTTCTCTTATTTTCTAGCTGGACTCTGTTGGTTTTTAGGGATGAGGTGTAAGTGGTGATAAGAGTGTTGAGTAAGGGCCCTGGGCTCCCACTCAGTAAAGATGATGTGTAACACCAGGACACGGGTGCCTAGGACATATCCTACACTAGGGAGGCTGAGTGAGGACTGCTTGAGTTTAACCCAGACTGAAGCTACACAGTAAGTTTTAATGCCAGGCTAGTGTGTTGAGACCCTGTTCTTCCCCACCATATGGAAAAATTTAGTTTTTACATGAGAACTGCTTTTCTTTCATCAGATGTTTCAAATAAGCTGGTTAGGAACGATGGCAAATTCCAGAAGGCTTCAGTGATGGACAGTTTTTAAGGTTAGCTATCTTTAGTTGTCTTGAAAATGCTAGGCTAGGGGCTGGAGAGAGAGCTCAGTGGTTAAGAGCACTGGCTGCTTTTCCAGAGGACCTGGGTTCAACTCCCAGCACCCATATGGCAGCTCACAACTGTCTTTACTCCAGTTCCAGGGGATCGGACACCCTCACACAGACATACATGCAGGCAAAACATCAATGCACATAAGAGAAGGATAAATAAATCATTAAAAAGTGTTTTAAAAATGCTAGGCTTAACACTTTACAAAAATGTTTGTTCATTGATGTACATACCAATAGGACGAATTTTTTTCAAGATTTATTGTTTTATGATTATAGGTATTTTGCTTGCATGTTGTGTATGTGTATCACATGTATGTAGTGCCAGAGGGGGCCAAAGAAGGTGTCAAATCCCCTGGAACTGGAATCACAGACAGCTGTTAGCTGCCATGTAGGTAGGTCCTGGGAACTGAACTCAGGGCCTCTGGGAGAGCAACTAGTGCTTTTAACTGCTGAGCCATCTCTCCAGCCTCGGAACTGCCATTTTTGAAACCGAGTTCTCCCAATCCCACTAGGTTTGTAGTTTTGCTGGGAGGGACAGGAGGCAATTGTAGATATTCAGCTTAAAAGAAAATTCTTAGACATATCAACAAGGAAGTCCCCATCAAATGCCAATACCGGAACCATCTTTATTCACATTCACTGCTGGAATGTATTGTAAAATGTGACACAGTGAATGGATGCTTTCCATATTGGTTTTTATAAATGTACACACATAGACACGCACACACCCTAGTATGTACTGGTTAAAGGCTTACCCAAAATAGTTACTAGAATGTTAATACTGATGAAGTTTAGACTTAAATAACTTATTTGAAATGAGGTTTCTGTGGCTTAGCAACGACAACACCAACCGCTGCTAATAATGCCAACTAAGAGTACTGTATTATGTATTTCACCATGGTGTCCTGGATCAAAATTCTCAAAGTTCAGTAAATCTCACCAAGACTCTGCTGGTAAGCTTAAGAAAATTACCTTTAAACATAGGAGCTGTAATGGAGTCCTAAACAACAATCATTCCTGTAACAGGGTATTCAGTCTCACCAAGCCTGTCCTCTGGAGAGCTGTGATAATCGTTCTTAGATGTCACTTAGGCAGCCCCCATTTGTAATCCCACAGAGCAGGAAAGCTCTGTAAAGACTCACTGAAGAAGTTTCAGTAGATAATGCTCAAACACAGCAGCACTTTTANTAACAAGGACCGAGTAATCTGATCACAAGGAAACAGAAGTGTGGAATAAATGATAGCTCAGGTGGCATAAACGAATACTAAACATGGGAAGACACCTGGGTGTGTCTCACAACTGTTGGAGTAGGAAGGTAGGCTGCTAAGCAATGAAAGACAAGAGCAACATTTACACCACAAAGTGACTGCAAACCACATTCCTTTGAAAAAGGTAATGAAAGGTCATGCCCCATAACCAGAAAGGGGAGCCATCTGAATACTAACTGGGCCAAATGCTCTTGTGAATTTCAATACCGCCTGGTACTGTTTCCTCTTAAAACAAAGAGGTCAAAGTTTATGTTCTTGATAGTGGCCATTAAGTGTTCTGATTAAGAAGCCCAAACTCATTTGCCCTCAGAACACTCGGTCTAAGCGTCAACTACTTGTAACATTGATATATTTTCTTGAGGTCTTCAGTGGAACTAAATCAGTATGTTAACATAATCTGAAAATGAAAATGACAAGGGTACAAAGGAGTCAGATGTGTACACATATACATACACGTCAAAGAATCCCAATTCCAGTATCACAGGACAGAGAATTTATAGTTAAAATTATTTTAGGCATTGAGTCTTTGTGGGCACTCATTCTACAATCCCTTTTCGTTACATGATAGCTCTAAACAAATACTTGGAATGCTCAGAAGATTCCACCTTTAGCCTCCTAAGACATAATTTAAGGTGAGACTTGAATAGGAACACACATCTTCAACCAGTTGAAACAGGAGAAACATTTTCCATTTAAATCCTGGGAAACCTTAGATAACGTGCCTTACGCTCAGTCTCTTCAGTCTTCTGTAAAGCTATTTGGTACAAGTAGGCCAAATCTGATTAGGCAGTCTGAGGAGGATGTTTTCCCACTTGCAGTATAAGAAATCATTTCAGGACTATGGGGATGGAGGAGGGAGCTCTGTGCTTCTTGCTGTGTTACCTTTATTACGTTCCTAACGTCACTGACACTGGATTAAAAACAGCCTGCAGCAAGCACATTGTCTTCACCAGCCACCTTTGCCTCCCTTCTTCTTCTTCTGTTGCTGTTTCTTTTTTGTTGCTGGGGCCCCTGCGGGTTTCTGGTGTCTTGGGGGTACGATGTTACTTGTAGAGGAAGATAGTGTTGCTGCACTGCCAGGTCTTGGGGAGGTGGGTGGGCTGCTCACAGTTTTACTGGCATCCCTGAAACAAACCAGAAAGACTTTTAGTCACTTAGAAATACAGGAAAAGGTATAAGCAAGTATGTGCATGGATTTCACTTTCCACACTGAGTAATTCCTCACACATTTTAAGGACCTCTGTTCAATCCTTTTGAATAGTTTGTTAACCATCTCATAACTAAAGAAAATGTAATATACGCTACATGCCAAATTTAGTAAGTTTAGAAAATCAACTTTAAATGACTTATAATTCTATGTAGAAATAATTCATATTTTAAATTCTTCTTCCTAGGTATTACCTATCTATCACAGTTAAATGATTCATTATCTTTAGTTTCAAAACTAAATGTAATTACAGGCTGTTTTGGGGTTTGTAGTACTAGGGGTTAGACCCAGGGCCTTCCACATGCTAGGCAAGGGCTCCATTACTGGGTCATTCTCACAGCTCCTAGAATATTTAGTTTTTAACAATACAATCACATAGTTTGAGTATTTGCAATAAAATCAAACAGTATATTTCTCCCTTTCACATACCACAAATACTTATCAAGGCTGTAGGACTGTATTTCTCATACAGCAGATAAACAAAGTCTCCCTAATACCTACGTCAACCTCCAAGAAGAACTACATTCTGAGGGATTTCTGTTCTGCAGCCACAACTCACAGTTCAGAGGATGCTCCTGCAGTTGCTCCCTGTGTTCCTTTTCCAATCTGGTCCTTCTTTTTACCCTTCTTTCTTCCTCGGTAGTAAGAACGTTCTCGCATGGGTAGCCATCTTTCTGGATCTGGGGTAACTTTGGGGTCATAATTCTTAGGCAGTTTTCCTGGAAATGATTGGTAAATGAGAAATACACCTAGAATAGTTTCAAGCTTGTTTGTTTAAACAATGTGTTCATGACTTGGAATAAATAACACAACTGAAATTTGTCCGAGAAAGTCTTTTTGTCTGTCTGTTTTTGATTTTATTATGTAGCCCGCCTCTGGGACTGCAGGCATGCACCATGTTCAGATGTCAAGAAAATTTGTCCTGAGTCAGTGTCTCACTATGTAGCCCTGGCTGGGCCTAGAACTCTCTATGGAGACCAGGCTGGCCTTGAACTCACAAAGATCCATCTGTCTCTGCCTCCTCAGTGCTAGAATTAAAGACTTGAGGCACCATGCATAAAGGAAAACATTTTCTAGACATAACTTTACAAAATTTATAATTTTTATCTAATAAAATAATATATTTTAAAGAAAATATGGGGTACTAATATAGGAAGATCACAAATTTGAGGCCAGCTTGGGCTACTGAAACTATGTCTACATACTGGGTAAGAGTACGCTCATATACAAGTCCTGGGACAAAAAATGAAGAATGAGACTTCTGAAGATACTGGACTAATGCAAACACCAGTTTGTATAATTTCTGTAAACTCCACTAAAATAGCAATAACTACACATTTAGAACTTGGAAAATATATGGCCCTTTGGTAATCATTTAACCAGGGTTTGAAAATCTATCTCAAACAACAATATAGAAATCTAAGTGTATTTTCCTTAAAGTCTTACCTTTCTTTTTCTTCTTCTTCTTTTTCAGATCTCCCTGTCTAGAAAGAAATTGAGAATCATTATCATCATTGTGATAAACAGAGTTCATTACATATGTGCAAAAGACCAAGCTGGGCATGTTGACATAAAGGTGTAGGTAAGACTTGGTATCAGCTCATGAACTTAACAAAATAGCTGGAATATTAATTCAAGTTCAATTCAATCACACTGCAAACTTTTCACTTAAGAAAAAAAAAAAAATCAATTGTCATTGTGTGTATATGTTTGTGTGAATGATGTGTTTGTGGGTTCTCATGCCAAGGAACATGTTTAGAGGTAAGAAGAAACTCTGCGGAATTGGTTCTCTCCTTCTACCTTTATGTGTCTTCTAGGGGGAAACAGATTATTATGCTTGCAAGACAAATGGCCTTTATCTGCTGAGCCACTTCACTGGCCCCCCTTTTTGAGATAGGATCTTGCTACATAGTATAAACTGGTCTCAAATTCCAAGTCTTGCCTCAAAGGCTTTTGGGAAAGGGACCTCCTGAATAATGTACTTCCAGGCCTGGCTGAAAACAATGTTAAAATGATACACATTAGGATTAATATAAAACTCCTTACAACATAAATATTATCTATTCTTTGAAAAGAGCTTCCATGCCTAAATTACCCAGTTATCCTTTAAATAGTGTGAGCAGTATATAAAGTACCTCAAAGTACCAGAAGTCTAATAGTAAGCTATTTATACAAACAAAAACCTGCCATGCCTTCATGAGTTAACTGTTTGGCAAGATTTTAGAGAATTAAGAAACACTTTGCCAGAGAACATGTACAGGTAATCTTTTAGGAGGATATGGAAATCAAGTTACACTGGTCATGGCACTAGAAGGGAGAAAGATGGACGGGACACTTTTTACTTATTCTGCACTTTTTATTTTTAAAGATTTATTTATTATGTATACAGTGTTTTGCCTGCACACCAGAAGAGGGCACTAGATCTCATTAAAGATGATTGTGAGCCACCATGTGGTTGCTGGGAACTGAACCCAGAGTGTAGAGATGGTTGTCTGTGCTTTACCCCTGAAGGATGACCCCTAGCAAGCAGCAGGTAACTGCTAGGTACCTACCCGCAACCTCCCCTTGGGGCGTGGCCAAGGGGGGGACCCCTTAAGGCCTGGAATGCATACGTGCTTGCTCTCTTGGCTACCTCATGGTCTTGGATGCTGGATGTTGGTACTGTGGACCAAGGCAGAGTTCTCCAGAGAACTGCGCTGGACTGCACCATGCCCCGCCCCTCCTGGATCCTGCGACCAACTCCTTATACATATTGTGAATTAACCCAGAATAAATCCCTTTTGACTATCAGACTCTGTGGAATTGCCACCTTATCTGCCACTTTACCAGGGCCACTGGAAGAGTGGCCAGTGCTCTTAATCTCTCAGCCATCTCTCTAGCCCCCCTATTCTGTACTTTATAAAGACAGGGTCTTACTATGTAGCCCCAACTGACCGGGAATTCACTATATAGATCAGGCTGGCCTTGACTCACAGAGATCCCTTATCTCTACCTCGTGAGTGGTAGAATTATAGGCATATCTGGCCTGTTTTTGTTTTCCCTTAAAAACATATCTCATCTAGCCAAGGGTGACCTTCAATTGATTTCCCTGCCTCTATCGCCTGTACTGGTAGTACAGGCATGTGTCAGCACACTTGGCTCACTATGTAGAGAAGGCTGGCCTTGAATTTGGGAGGTACCTGCCTCATCCTCTAAGTGTTGGATTATAGGCTGCCCAACTACTAAGCATTTTTTTTCTTTAAAAACAAATTCATGTTGATGATGCTAGGGCTCAAACTCAAGGCCTTCTGCAAGCCAGCCAAGTGCTCTAAGACTGAACTATACTCCTAGCTTCATTTTTCAAATTTTGAACTTTACAAGTTTGTTAATTTTTGAAATAGGCAAAGTAGTTTACTAAGTGTACTGGCAAAAAAGAAAAAGTAGGTACTAGAAGGGACTAAGAAATCAAGAAAATATTTCAAAGTAATTATTAAGCCCTCTGAAAGCTGCCATCAGAAGACCAAACATCTCTTTGTATATATTACGTATGATGCAGCTGAGAACTATTAATCAGTGAACTAAGGCAGAAAGCTCATTCTACGAGAATGAGGAACAAGCCACACATGGTGTCTCACTTCATCTCTTATCCAAACTGACGGCTCTCTTACCACTGTTCTTAGAGCTTTCCACCAGGTGCACTTCCAGCAAATCACATGTAAAACTCTACTCCAATT
The DNA here is from genome assembly GCA_001675575.1 of Neotoma lepida. Classification (NCBI taxonomy): domain Eukaryota; kingdom Metazoa; phylum Chordata; class Mammalia; order Rodentia; family Cricetidae; genus Neotoma; species Neotoma lepida. The sequence goes on along the minus strand of LZPO01027496.1, from coordinate 21,431 downwards.
ACTGTTTAAAGGTAGTTTCTACTGCTTAATTTTTTTGGTCAGTGTCTAGGATAAACACAGTATAGCTTCCCTCAAAATAAACTAGACCTTTGCTATTTAATAGTATGAAGAGCATTAATAATGTCTAGTGAAATTACCATACTGATAATTTGAAGCTCAAAGTCAGTGTAAGGCCAGCAAGATGGCTCAGTGGGTTAAGGTGCTTGCCACAAAGCCTGATGACCTGAGTTTGGGCCTTAGAATGTATGTACATGGAAAGCTAGACCTGATTCCACCCTCCCACACACGAGGGGTTTTCTGACCTATACACAATTACAGTAGCACAAGCGTGCCTCCCACCACTAAATAAATAATGTAAAAAAGAAAAAAGGTAGCTGGTTATGCCTTTAATCTTGGCACACAGAAGGCAGAGGAAGGAAGATCTCTGGGTTCAAGGCCAGCCTGGTCTACATAGTAAGTTCTAGGCTATCCAGGGCTACATAAAATATCTTTTTAAAAAAGCTTTTAAAAAAATGCTACAGTGTTCCAAATTCCATCATTTTAACTGATTCAAATTTGAAGCTTTTGGGAACACCAAAATAAAATTAATTAATAATTTAAAAAAAGGAGGGGGGAATGAGACCTTGTCTCAAACAAACAACCACACAAAAATCAACCACCCAACCAACTAAAGGAGTCAATGTCCAGGTCGAAGTGGCAGTAGCATGAGGAGGAGGGGGAAGGAGAGAAGTTGACGTCATCCTCTGTTATACAACAGAGTTTGAAGCTAGTCTGGGCAACACCATATCCTGTTTCAAAAAGAAGAAAAGTGGCTCAAGAGTTAAAGGTACTTGCTGTGTGACCATGAAGACCAGAGGACTGGAGTTCAGATCACGGCACCCACATAACAAGCTGGGTATCTGGTGGGAGACAGACAAAAGACCACTGGGCACCATCTTCTGGCCTATCCATGTATGCATATATGTGCAAAAACATACAATCACACACAAAATCTTTAAAAGAAAGTCAACATACATTATAATGATTAAGAGAAAAAATATGAAAGGATTTAGAACTATGCATTTTCAGTAGCTATTTAATCATTTATGTCAGAAAAAAATTACGTATTTAAATAGATGGTACTTTAGAGCTCACATAAAACTTAGCCTAAATTTCTTTTATTTTGGTATCCACAAAAGCTTGAAATTTGAATCAGTTGAAGCGATGAAATCTGAAACACTGTAGCATTTGAGGTTTCTTTCAAAAGGTTTTTTAAAAAGATGAAAATAGGGGCTGGAGAGATGGCTCAGAGGTTAAGAGCTCTGGCTTTTCTTCCAGAGGACCCAGGTTCAATTCCCAGCACTCACATGGCAGCTCACAACTGTATGTAACTCAGTTCCAAGGGATCTGACACCCTCACACAAACGTAAGTGCAGGCAAAACACCAATGAACATACCAAAAAAAGAAAAAAAGATGAAAATAATGAAAGATTATAAAAGGAACGTTGGTATCTTCCATGCTCTGTTCATTCTGAACCAAAACAAAAATCTTAAACATTAAAAAAATATTTTTATTGCTGGGAATGGTGACACCCATCTTTAATCCCAGCACTCAGGAGGCAGGTGGATCTCTGTGAGTTCAAGGCCAGTATGGTCTACATAGTGAGTTCTAGACCAGCCAGGGCAACACAGTGAGACCTACCCCCCCCAAATATATATATATTAGATAGATGAGATAGATAGATGTAGGTAGGTAGGTAGATAGATAAACAGAGATAGATTGATTGTGTGCCACATGCCTGTGAGTGCCTTTGGAATCTCAGTGTCAGATCCCACAGAGCTGGAGTTTACATGTGGTTGTGAGCAGCCTACCATGGGTGCTGGGAATCTAACTCAGGTGCCCTGGAAGAGCACATAGCACAGTTAACCGCTGAGCCATCTTTCTAGCCCATCGGTCCATATTTTGTATATGAAGAATGAAATTAAAGGCTGGCTGCAGTGGCTAATATATGTAATCTTAGCATTTTGATGCTTCTGAGGCTGGTGGATTGCTACATAATTGTCATTGTAGGCTATTGAATGAGATGCTGCCTTAAAAAAGAAATCTAAGAGAAATAATGACATATTTGTGTCTACGTAAACATGAAGAAAAGATCTGGAAGGATATTGATACTATCAGAGGTTAGTTCTGATGTGACAGGCTGGGTGGAAATGAGGAGTAAAAGGTGGAAACAGCAAAAGAGAAGAAGACAATCTCATTGACACGGAACTTTTATCAAGAGGTATTGGGCTGGGGAGATGGCTCAGCTGGTAAACTGTTTACTGCACAAACACGAGACCTGAGGTTCATTTCCTTAGAACCCACATAGGTGGCTTGGGTTGGTGCATGCTGGGGAAGTAGGGGCAAGAGGATCTCCAGGGCTAGCCAGCTACCCAAGCAATGGTGAACAGGTGAGCTGAATAGGTGAGCTCCAGTGGAGAGCAGTCTCAGAAAACGTGGAAAGTGAATGATGTTGACCTCCGGCCTCTGCACACACATCAAAGGTGTACCCAAATACATGCACAGAAGATGGAAGTTTTTATTCCTAATGAAATTTGTTTTTGTCTTCAGACAGGGTCTCATTTAGCTCCAGATAGAGGAACTGGCTGAAGCTAAGGATGACCTGGGACTCTTGATGCCCTGCTATTCCAGGCCTATGTGTCACTATTCCAGTTTATGTGATGCTAGGGGCTGACAGGGATTGAACCCAGAGCCTCCTGCATGCTAGGCAGGCACTCTACCAACTGAGTCATATCCCAACCCCAAAGTTCTCTTACATACTTTTAAATCAGCCTAAGAAAATGTTTTAAAACTATTCTGAATTAGAAAAACATTACCCTTGTTCCTTCGGCTGATTATCTCCAGTGACCTTTCCACCCTTCTTCCGAATGTACGTAGCACCAGGAGAATTCTCAAGAGCCTCGACATCCACTTTTAGAGACATGCTATCCGATGAGGGCAAGTGTTTACTAAGACTGCAGTGGGACAGGTGTTCAGGAACACAACAAACACACATTTATGTCTGTCAACACATCTTTGCCAACAGAAAGATACTGTCTTTTCCTGGTGGCCTTTATCAAAAGCAAGTCACATCAAATACACAGTAGATATTCTGAAAGGAAAACTTATCATGTATTCCTTCAAAGGAAAACTTATCATGTATTCCTTAACTCATGTAGTAATATAGTTCAAGGATTCCCAAGCTTCCAAGTGCATAGGCTGTCCCAGCACAGAGGCTGTGACTAGTAGCTTCTTAGCATCTGATATGCAGCTCAGTTCTGGAGGCATGGCCTCATCAGAGTAGCACTTAGAGCCCCAAACTGACCAACTAGGGTATTTAATTTTTTTCTTTTTTGAACTCAAGTTAGTCTTGAACTCACCATATGGCCAAGGATGACCCGATTCTCCTGCTCCTGCATCCCAAGTACTAGAAATGCAGGAACACACTGCCATACCTTGTCCCTAAATCATCTTAAATATTGTTTGTGATGGGCATGTGACTCCCACCCCCACTTCATCACTATTTTTCAGTCATACTGATACCTAGTTCTAAATTTTGCTTTCACCAGGCAGAAGCAAGCCTGTGAGTTGCAATTTCTAGGAGAAAAACATCTGCTCTAAACATGAGGGAGCCGAGCTCTGGTGCTCTGCAGAGAGCCGTGCCATAGAGGATACGCCTTTGCTTTCTCAGGATCCACAAGCGAGTAAGCAGAAATGAGCTGTGCTAGCGTGTGAATATCTTTTGAATTTTGCCTAAAAGAAGAAATAAAGTTAATAAGCAGTTTATAAAACAGACACTAACATAAACAGAGAACACCCCTCGCCCCCGGCCATATGAACAAAGTGTGGATGCCCACCACTTTTCAGAGCTTACTTCCATAGCTGTTCTAGGTCACTAACTGCCTCCTTCTTCCGTCCATATTTGAGCTTAAAGTTTGCAGCTTCTCTTATCAAGGACAAATGAGCAGGAGATTTGGGCTACAGGTTCAACAAAACAAAATAAAATAAAGCCTTAAGCCAAATATCTAGCCAGTCAGTGCAATCCTATTCGTCAACCCTTTAAAATGGACCTGCTCACTACATTCCTCATCTTAAGTTTTACTAAGTATGTGAAAGAACAAGTAATCATCAATTTATGAAACTAGAACATAATCCATTTCTATTTTGGTCATCTACAAAAATAAACAAGCTGGGAATGTAGGTCTGGTAGTGAGTACACTTGCCTAGGATGCCTAGGATGTGGTCCATCTCTAGCACCAGCAGAAAAAACTCAACCAAACAAAACAATATGCTCCTAAAATCATATCACAAAAGGTACGGCAAATTCTCAAACATTAATTCAACATAGTACTTTTCAAAACATTGATGCCCTCCCACCGCTAACTGTTAACTGTGTAAATGCAACGTGTGTGTGTGTGTGTGTGTGTGTGTGTGTGTGTGTGTGTGCATAGCAGTAAGTTGATACCATCTATGCAGAGATTGATACCAGAAAAAATGAAGGTGCTCCTATTACACGAGACATGATAAATATTCATTCTATACACTACTGTTCTAATAACCAGTCTTAAAGTCTAATAACTGGGCTCTTAGCTCCTTACCAATAATGTACAATAATATCATGACATTCTGAGTGTGTGTATATGCACGGACATACACAGGAAAAAGCTTTTAAAAATACAAATGAGGCTGTTTTGTTTCATCTTGCAGCTGTTCCTTATGTCTAACAACTTTATTTGGACCTGGCATTCTTTACAAAAATTAATGATAGTCTAGTTAGCCTTCCATTTTAAAATAGTGACTCAAAATACTTCAGTTGTGAAATTTTTGGCTCAGTAGAATATTTTATTATTTATGGAAAAAACATGCCCTTATAGTACTTCACTCCATTTCTTTACCTGATGGCTCTGATACCACTGGATAGCTTGTGTGAAGACCTCAATGGCACTATCAATATCTTCCTCATGGCTGTACATGGTCACTAATGCAGATACCTGTCCAGCAAAGGAGTAAGTTAATGAACAAGACGCTCCATGAACTCTCAGAACATAGTTCTTAAAAATTAAAATTGTTAAAGAATGAATAAAGACTGATGGGATCTCTGCAAGTACCTAATTCACCATAAACACTTTCTTTTAGAGAATACAGTTTCTAGAAATATTTAGAAAAATAGGAAGGCATTTATTTGTAAAATGGACTCCTTCTAAAGTAGTATCAAGTTTTGTAAGATCAGAACATGAAAAACAAGCATTTTGATATATTTATACAAACTATCTTGCTGGACATTCAAGTGTGTGATTAGGGAGCTTCCAGCATGGCTGAACTGTAATAAGATGCACATCACCTAAGCTGTAAAAAGCTTACCAGGTGAGCTTGTGGGGAAGCAAGGAGACTCACACTGTCTGTGTGTGCATGGGTATGTGCTTGCGCACTTGAAGTAAAGGACAGGAAACAGAAAAAAGTTGCATTTTTGAGAAACTTTGGTAAAATTGACACAGTCTGACCACACTGGTCAGAGAGAGAGAGACAACATAAGTGTGATAGCTAATCTTGGACACCAGCTTGACATACTCAGGAAGCAGGAACCTCAATTGAGCAACTGCCTCCATCAGACTGGCATATGGCCATGTTTGTGTGGATCTTCTTAATTAATGATTGATGTGTGCGGGCCTAACCCACTGTGAGTGGTGTCACCACTGGGCAAAAATGGTCCTGGACAGTATAAAAAAATGTAGCTGAATTTGAGCCTGGACCAAACTAGTATGTGGTGTTCCACAGCCTCTGCTTCAGTTCCCACCTCCAGCTTCCCTCAATTATTTATTTGGTTTAATGTAACCTATAAGCCAAATAAATGAACTCTTTCCTCTCCAAAGTGGTTTTGGTCAGTATTTTACCACAGCAACAGGAAACTGACTAGGTCAAGCAACCAGTATTGGTGAGAGATTCTGCATTAATTAAGAGTATTAATAAATAAAGTACTTGCACAACCTCTATGGCAGTAAGTTTAACAGCTCAGATGAAATGAATAAATTCCTTATAGCAAATGACTAGATTTTTCAGTGATATGATGGTACGATTCTAATAAAAAAACTATAGCACAAGCCTTCAACTATGAAGAGAAGGCTCCCTGAAGACAGCACACATCTGTCATTGCCGTGAACAAGCTGGGTTAGAGAATAGCAGCATGAGTAAAGCAGTTCTTGTTCAACAGATACATGCTCTATCACCACCCAATCAGTGTGTGCTATGAAAAAGACACTTCCATGTCTTACAGAGACAGGGTCACTCTGTAGTCTGGGCCGGCCTCAAACTGAAAGATATCCTCCTGTCTCTGCTTCTTGAATGCTGGGACTAAAAGTATGTGCCACCATGCCTGGCTTAAACCTGTAGTATTTGAAAAGAACTAAAATCTAAATTTACTGTCCACTACTTTTAAGTTGTTTTAACAAAAACAAACAACAAAACACTAAAAAACTAAATAATTACAATGACATGATAAACAATCTATCAAGGAAAAAAAATCCATGTACAGATCTGAGACTGAAGCTGCCCTTTACAGGTACTGTGGGGCTTAAAGAAGACTTGATACATTTGACTACCAGAGCACAGAATGTTATTCTAAAGGCGAGTCCTGCCTCACTAACACATTAGGAAATGGGTAGAGATGAAAGAGGACATAAAGACAGCACTGCCATGCAAACAGAGCAGCCCTTTCATCGTCCTGTAAGAGTCACTCAGAAACTTACCATGCCTGGCTTATGCTTTAACTCCTCTATGCTTCTCAGTATTAGACAAGCTTTGGAAATGTTACCTAAGGAGATTAAAAACAAAATCAGCACCACAGTGAATAAAGCATACTGTGGAAAAATACAAGCAAATTTATTTCTATTTTTCCTTGGGCAAGAGATCACCAATTGTACTCCACAGTATATTTAACTATGGAAGTGTTGGGGACTTTGGATAGTGTGCCCACTGCTCATTTCTGAAGTAAGGAAACTGTATCTGTGCTTTGTGTGCTGAGTGTATGGTGATGTGACTGGGTACGCACATGGAGAAGAGGATGCCGACTGACTGCCTCAGAGCTACTGCAGAGAGACAGGGTTTTTACTGCATCAGAAGCTTGCAGTTTGAAGGCTGCAAAGCAAGCAGCCTCCTGGAACCTGCCTGTCTCTAACAGTAAATGGAGTCTCAGGCATGCACAACCATGCTCAGCATTTTATGTGAGTGCTGGGGATTCAAACTCAGCTCCTCATGCGGCACAATAGGGGCTCTTAGGCCCTGCACCTGTCTCTTATACACATCTAGATGTGTATAAGAGACAGGGGGTGTTCCAAAAAGTCTTGAAATGTGTTACTATAGACTAGAGTGTAATGGAAAATTGGTGGTATTAAAATTCTGATTTTATGCTCACTGCAAATCTCAATAACCCAAACCTCTCATCTTTCATTCTCAACTAATCCTTAATCCTGTTTCAATTACTGCCTCACTAAGGAGCCTTTTTTTTTTTCTTTCCCTTTTTTACACTTTTTCCTAAATGCCAGCGTTTCCCCCCAATTCATGACATTTTCATCTCAGCCATTGTGACTAGCTAAAATGTTCTGGACCATCTGCTACTGCCCACTGAGAGCTTGAGTGTCTGATATATACTTCTGTAATGTCAAGGTCCACGCATCCGTGCTGTCCCACACAGGCACCTTTAGTTTGCTCTGGCTAATAATAAAACTCACATTTCTGAAACAGGTCCCACTATGTAGCCCAGATTAGCTCTGAACTCATAATCCTCCTGCCTCAGCCTTTAGAGAGCAGGGATTATAGGAATGTGCTCTATGCCTAGCTGTAAATTTCATTTAATTTTGATTAGTTTAAAATTCAAATAGTTACATGAACACAACAGCTAGGACACTAGACAACTCAATTCTAGATAACCAAGTTCAATTAAAAGCAAACAAATAAGCAGTTTTCTGTTGGGTATCAAATATATGAGATTTCATAGATTTCATAGCAAATCATAAACAAGAAAAAAGAATAAGCCTTGAAACTGCAAAGTACAAAGCAAAGGAGCTCCTTCCTTACTCCATACAATCTCAGAGGCAGGCTTTTTAGACGTGACATCCTAGGAAACACAGTGCAGTGCTCTGCAATGAAGGAACCTCACGCTTGTATGGACCTTTAAGGCTTGAGAATCATTCTAACAGTANAGGAGAACCCAATGTAAGGCCAATTACCTCACTACTCAATCTGTTGGAGATCACACAGCCTAGAATGTTTGAAACAGCAGTTAAACTTTACCACTCAACAAAGAACTTAAAGTCAAATAGTAATACCTTGGGAAATTTTCAGTTGTGCCATGGTAAGCTTGATTTCGGCTGCATTTTCTGGATGTTGATCAGAAAACTCCTAAAATATTTTTAGTTGTGGGTTATAAATACATGTTTAATTTACACAACTGTAAGACATTACAATTACTTATCTCCACTATATAAGATTTCAAAGTTCAGCTTAAAGTTAACTTCTGGTTTCAGGTCAATTTTTTTTTTTTAAAAAACACAGGATTTCTGTGTAGTCCTGGCTGTCCTAGAACTCAATCTGTAGACCAGGCTGTCCTTGAACTCAGAGATCTGCCTGCCTCTGCCTCCCAAGTGCTGGGACTATGGGACTAAAGGAGTACACCACCACACCTGGCTCAGGTCAAAATCTTACCTTGGGAGCAATTTTATTCCACACCCATGCTTTATATAGCAAGCTCTATAGGTAGGTACAATGATGTCAAGTTCCCTGCTACACAAACTCACTATACTTGTTTTAGAGACTCAGCTACTGCCTCCTCATGGGGGTCTCTGCTAGACAACTTTCTCTCAGAATGGTTCTCATTTTATCCTGTCCATCTTCTCAACTATTTACACTCATGAAACTCACACAATATATAACAACTGGTTTGGGATGATAAAAACCAAGTCAGTATCTCCCTAACTGAGGGTGTGAAGTAAGCGCCACTGAGGTAATAATACATCACTGAAATGTGGGCCAAGCATGGTGTAGTACTGCAAGCCTAAAGTTCAACTCCTAATTCATGCTGAATGGATCTCCAAATGAAAAAGCATTCTTTGGAGTTTACAAAAAATATTTACATAGTATAACATGTAAAAAAAAAGTTATAACTTAAAAATCAACTAAAGTAACACTGGAACTTAGTGGTGCATTACCTATTAGTTTGTAGGCTGTTACAGTGTAAAGTACAAGCTTGTACATTATAGTAATGAAACAGCTTCAACTACCTGACACCTCACTAGGCAATCAAGTTTGATGTCTTTACCTGAAGCAGTTCTATTGCTTTTGTATGCTGCTTTTCACGGCACAGCTGGGCAGCTTGGATTAACACAGGCAAGAGACGCTCAGGACTCTGGGACTGCAAGCTGGCAGATATTTTCCGGCATTGTTCTGCCTAAAAGATGCCCCCTTCATTAATAAGTGCATTAATAAAATTAAACATTAAATAATCCAAAACAAAGGGATGGGGTAAACAGCTTGAATTAAAACAGTAGGTAATAAAATATGTAGGTTTAAGCAAAACAGTTTACAGTATCCACCTCGTATTTTATCATAAGGACAAGACTTCTAGTCTTGAATTTATGAGAGTCTTAAAAGCAGTAAGCAAAAGCAAGTTCTAAATCAACAGTTCTCAATCTGTGAGTCACAACCCTTTGGGGGTCAAAAGACTCTTTCATAGAGGTGGCCTAGGATTATTGGAAAACATGGATATTTATATTATGATTTATAACAGTAGCAAAATTTCAGTTATGAAGTAGCAGTAAAAATAATTTTATGGTTGGGGTCACCANAATATGAGGAACTGTACTAAAGGGCTGCAGCATTAGGAAGGTTGAGAGCCACTAAATGATCATCTAAAATCTAAATTCCAGGTAAATGAAATTTAGAATTTATTTCTAAAAGCAACACAACAAACAGAACAGCCATGGAAATATATTCCTTGCTAAAACATCAAGAAAACCTGACTCAACTCTAAATAATAAAAACATTACTGCTTCTCATTTTTGGACTAAAATCTTGTGCTCTATAGTATGAATTCAGTATTTAATTAGGATACAGATAAAGAATTGGGGGCTGGACAGATGACTTAGCAGTTAAGAGCACTGGCTGTTCTTCCAGAGGATCTGGGTTCGATTCCCAGGACTCACATGATGGCTTACAACCACTCGTAACTCCAGTTCTAGGGGATCTAACACCAGGCAAACATGTGGTGCCAGACATACATGCAGACAAGATGCGTAAAACAATAATAAATGTAAAAATAATAAATAACAAATGTTTTTTTTTTTTAAAAAGAACTGTACCCCTTAACATTTATAATTTGTGTTATGTCCAGTAAAATGAAGTTGGATCTTAGATCTGACTGATGTCTTTAATGATTCCATTTTAATTCAGAAGGACTAGCACTGGAAGTAAGGAAGGGCTGGGCATGGAGCTCAGTAGGATGTACAAGGCTGTGATCAATCACCAGCCGTTAAACAGGAAAGTAAATGAGAACGCCCCCTCCTGTAAAGGCGCTAACTTTCTCTACAATTATTAAGTTCATATGCTTAGAGAAGTGGGTCAATTACTTGTTTAGAAAAATTATTAAAACATTATTAATACTAAAGAAGGAAAGAAGACAAAACATAAAGAGATCATTCAAATACCTGTTGTACCTCATAAGCCCAGGTAGTATGTACCTCATAAGCCCAGGTAGTACAAGGTCAGCCAGGGAACAGACTTACTACTCACCTGGTTTGTATACATAGCCAGCAAAGCTTTGTTAAACTCTATGGCTTGCAGTTGTCTCTTTGAAAGCTTGAACTCTACTCCTTCTGCATTGGTTAATTTCACTTTCTTCTTGGAGTCAAAGACATTTTGGTCCTGACAAAGAGAAGTTCGCTCACCATTAGCAGAAACTCTCACTTTGGCTCTTGTGATTCTCGAAAGCCTTCCCTTTCCATTCATTTATTTCACATAAACACAAGAAATCTTGGCTACATCTACTGGCTGTGGTGCCCAGACTAACAAGATGTGTACATACTTGCCCTGGTTTTTGGCTCATATATATAAACATAATCTCTGCAATTCAAATCTACCAGACACTTATTTCTCCCAGTCTACTTATAGCTATGAAAAGGCCGATGTGACATACTTTAGGAAAGAACAAGATTTTTGTTTATCTTCCCAATGTTGGATGCTAGTTTTGAGACCTTTTGTTTTCAGTGTCTGGTTTTCAGACAAGGTCTCACTCTATAGCCCAGGGTAGCCTGGAATCACAGCAGTTCCCTGCCTTGGCTTCTCAAGTGCTAAGATTACAGGAGTGAACCACCACGCCTGTATCATTTCAGGTTACAAAGCCATGCACCTGCAGTGTCTCTAAACCATGCTGTCTAGAATTTAAATGAAAAGTAAAGAAGGAACAATCCTGCTTCAACTGTGGCTAAGGAAATCCCTAAGATTCTGAAATAGACATTCCACTCTAGACTCCACTTTCAGCAGACAGCATGAATGTAGTACAGGCACTGCTTTCCTCCCCTAAGAGCCTCCTCAACTAGGCAGACACATGAAGAATCAATTCTGACTTCCTGCAGGGCAACCATGGACTTAGCACTGAGGCTCTGAGTTCAATCCCCAGCTCTTCAAAACGGGGGTGAAAGGAGTAGAACACAAAATTATCAAGCATCATCAATTTCTTAAGAAAGTAAGACAACTAAGCCATAAAGCATTCTGAAGACAGTTTCTTTTTCAAAGTGCTTTATAAAGCAACTCACTTACTCGCAAGCATGTTCTTATTTTTATTTATTTATTTTTTGAGACAGAGTCTTAAATAGCTCTAGCTGGTCTTGAACTCAGTATGCAGCTGAAGATGACCTTGAATTCTTGACCTTCCTGCCTCTTCCTCCCAAGTACTGGATTACAGGTATGAGCCACTTACTCCCAAATACCCATGCTTTTGAATTAAGTCTTCTACTAATTTAAAGACTGAAACTCAAAAATAGGCTTGGAGAGATGGCTCAGATGTTAAGAGCATTGGCTGTTCTTGCAGAGGTCCTGAGTTCAATTCCCAGCAACCACATGGTGGCTCACAACCATCTGTAATGAGATCTGGTGCTCTCTTCTGGTCTGCAGGCATACATGCAGATAGAACACTGTACACATAATAAATAAATAAATCTGTAAAACATGTTTTAAAAAAAAAACTAAAAAATAAATTCTACTTTTTTTTAATGTGATGACTCAAACCAATTTGAAACTAGAAGAAATGTGTGCCCCTGTAGTCCTTGACAGACAGGAGGACCTTTGAGCCCTGGAGCTGATGGGCAGCCTGGGTTAACAGAGTGGGATACTGATAAAAGGAGGTATTTCCTAATTAGTACTCAGGTATTAATTACTGTTTTTAATAATTCAATTCTTTATGCATGCCAATTTGAGACTTTTCTTAAACTTTGTCATAATATTTTTTAAAAAAATTTATCTTCAAGACCTTCCATATGTTAGTATCATTTAATGTAATCTTAAAATTTTTACTATGTACCATATTTGCTCGTTTTCTCATCCCTTACTCCTAAATCATACATATTTCTTCATAATTACATATGCTGTTGTTGAACCTTTAATCTTCAACGTTTGTCTAAATTTGCCAATTCAGAGACTTTTTACTAAATATAGTAGCCAGGAAGCATGAAGAGAAGGAATTGAACACGCCTAACTATTTTCAGTATCAGAATGAGGTGGGTTGTCCCCCTACTTGAGGCAGAATCTCATGATACACTCCAGGCTGGCCTTGAACGCCTCATTTTCTTGCCTCACCTTCCTGAACCCTGAGATTACAGGCATGCACAACCACGCCTGGCTTTTCAGGATGAGATTTTAAATTATAATGATTAAGGACCTAATTTTTACTTTTTAAACACTACCTATTACATCTAGTATTTTGAACAAAAATTCAAAAATAATAATGTGAAGCCAGGTGTGATGGCGTATGCTTTTAATTCCAGCACTCAGGAGCAAGAGGCAGGTGGATCTCTGTGAGTTTTAGGCCAGCCTGGTTTACAGAGTGAGTTCCAGGACAACCAGGGCTATATACAGACTCTGTCTCCAAAAACAAAACAAAACAACAACAAAAAGTGAACTGAATAAAGATCAAAGTATAAATTATATTTAGGTAGAGATGTATATGCAGTATTTCATACATTCTCTTCTCTACAATTATATGTCTGATAAAAAGTACTCATCCTGATAAACACTTCAGAGTCATGTATTTCACTTAACTCAAATGTTAGCATCAATGTTTGGAAACCTAAGCCATTCCACTATCCCACATCTGGAGACCTCTATCACAGGACAGAGGTACAATGAAGTACAAGGGACAACCTTTGGAGTCAGAAACTGGTATCTGAATCCATGTTCTAACTCTTCCTGGTAATGACCTCATACAAATGGTTTCTTTCAGTCTCCTACACACTGAAGATAAGGAACAGCATGACAAATCAAACAGTTGCTTCTCTTATTTCCAGATCCCAACTGAACTGTTTTTCCATTTAAATTATGTTCCACATGGTAATTAATTTGATTAGCATAATTCTCAAGTTAGAAGTACCTATAGCCACTCCTGTAATGTTTTACAGAGGGTAGGTGGGTAGGACAAACTTTTTTCCCCNNAACTGCTCCCCCCAAAACAATTTAGATACAGAAAAGGAATGTAAAACACCCATGTACTTAAAAGGCCAAACTACTTATATTTCTAACACACGGATACTCCTCATTAATACCATAAACTAGACAGGAAATATTTTATTAAAATCCAAGGTCTACGACTACAAAAGTTTTACTACTTGAATAAACATGGCAAAAACACCAATATTACGAGTTAAAATACTCTCCATTATGATTTTGCTACACCTGAATTTCTTCCTGTCATGGAAAAAAGAACACATCCTAGAAAAAAGCTGGAATAATATGTTCTCAGTGTAAAACAAACATGTAGAAAAACCACAGAGTTCATACCTTATTAATGGTAATGATGTTATTTGCGATCACAGCAAGTAGTGCCACATCTGTTGGCCTGTGAACAAGCAACAGTTAATGCCAAACATGCTTTAAACAGCAACAAACAAGAGCCTCAGCCCCGAAAGGACGCTTCATTTTAGCAACTCACTTGAGTTTGATTATCTGATTGTAAAGCTGCAGAGCCTCCTCTGTCCGACCCTGAAGCTGCAGGATATACGCCATCTGACCATGAATGATGGCCAGTTCTGCCTGTGGGTCTTCCTCAGCCCCATCCTAAGCAGAAAAAGAAACATCTACATATTTTTATCAAGTGATCCAGACATGTGAAATACATACAACCTTTATGAAGTCATGTAACTTCAGGACTCTTCCCTGAGAATGAGCTTTGAAATTCAGAANTGCCACTAAAGAGAACTGTTTAAGGGAAAGTGGAAAGGAGATCTTGAACGAATATGGTCAAAGATGCATGAATGCAAGGTATTAACCACTAAATGTATTATAAAAAAGTAACATGTGTTTTTGATAACATCTCCTCAAATCTTAAAAACTGTTTTCTTGCAAAAAACACATTTAAAAAAAAAAAACGCTTCTCAGGACTGGATAGCTCAGTGTTAAGAGCACACACTGCTCTTGTAGAGGACCTGGGTTCAGTACCCAGCATTCAGATCTGGCAGCTCACAACTCCTGTAACTCTATCTCCAGGGAATCCAAAGCTTTCTTCTGGACTTGTTGGACACCTGTACTTATACACATAATTAAAAGCAAAATAAATCTTAAAAGAAAAAAAAAGACTGGGCATGTTATAGAATGCTTCCTAGCATTTGTGAGGGCCCTCGGTTTAACCCCCGATACCTAAAAAAGTAGATGTAGATGGCTTTCTTAACTGATGCCCCAGATTAAGCTAATGTAATTTATATGCTGAAGGACTGGCTGGTGCACATTTCTAATAAATAGTCAAAGCTAGGAGGCTATATTCTTTATGCATATGTATACATGTTCAGGTGTGCACGCATGCATGGCTGTACATGTAGAGGTCAGAAGACAACGCTGAATGCTGTTTCTTGGGTGCTATCTACTTTTACTTTAAGTGTCAGTGGGAGTACAAACTGTGTTCATGGGGTGCTTGGAAAGGCCAGAAGAGGATATCAGATCCCCTGGAACTAGAATTACAGGTGGTTGTAAACTGTCTGACCTGAGTACTGGGAACTGTATTTGGATCCTCTGGAAGAGCAGCAAGTGCTCTTGAACTTGTACACCCTCTTTCCATCCCATCTACTTTCTTATTTGAGACAGGGTCTCTCACTTGCTTGGAACTTGCTGATCAGGGTAGGCTCCACCTCTGGTGAGCTGGGATTACAAGTGCAAACCACCGTGAATTCATCATGCCCATGAACCCAGCAAATCAAACTCCTATTATCAGCATACACAGCAAGCACTTCACAGGGTAAGCCATCTCCCCAGCACCCAGTACTCCTTTTTACTAACCTAGCACTACGCTGGTGAAGGTACACTGGCTGGGTGGGTATGATTTCATTTTTATTTGATAGAGAAATGTTAAAACTAAGTATTATAGTAAAAGAAGAACAAGTGCAAAAAGACACTTGTCTCAATACAAATCACAGAGAATGTTCAAATTTGCTGAAGGCAAGTTCCTAAAGAAAATTACTATCTGATTAGATAAGAACCAAATGCATGGTACCATCTAACCCACAAAGTTAACACACTGCAGTGAAACTTCCCACTTTTAGTCAAAAGCATAAAATTTGGTTTTATTGAATACTTACAGAATCTTCTGAAAATGAACGGCGACAAAGATCTGTAGGAGAAAAATGGTAAATGGTCTTAAACTTAGCATCATCCGGCATTTCCTATTCTTTTCACAGATCTAAAGAGCAAAAACTAATTTCTGAGCAGATTTCAAGCTGTCTACTAGCTGAGATACACCCTCAGGCCTAGGGTTTTTGTTTGAAATTTTTAATTTTAGATGTGCTTTACCAGCATGTATGTGTGCATCATCCGTGTGCCTAGTGCCCGTGGAGGCTAGAGGAAGGCATCTGGTTCCCTAGAACTGGAGTTACAGATGCTTGTGAGCCACTATGTGGGTGCTAGGAACCAAACCNGGGTCCTCTGGAAGAGCAGCCAGGGCTCTCAACAGCTAAGCCATTTCTCCAGCCCTGCCAGCTTTTTTCTGTGAGGACTGGACTGAATTCATTGCAAGCAAGCACTTCACTGACTCTATTACTCCCTCCCGTGACCAATCTTTAACAACATAGAAACTCAGGCTGTTTATAAACTCGCTCTCCTAAACATCACTTCAACTGATCTTTATGCGAACATATATGCGAATCTTACCTAAATATATATATATTTTAATTCCAGAAACAGAATTCTTGGATAATATAGTATACCATGTGTGTGCCTGGTGCCTGTGGAGGCCAGAAGAGAGTGACCGGTCCCCTAGACCTGGAGTTATAGATGGTACTGAGCCAAATTTTAAATTCTGCTACACATCACCTAAGCCTTCTCTCCCTCTTCTCCTTCTTCCCTGCTTTCTTTTCTATTTTGGTGCTGGAGACCGACCCCATAGCCTTGAGTATGCTAACTATACCCCTAGCATCCTGTTTTTAAATTTAAGGCTTCCAAGCAGGAAATATATGTAGAAACATATTGAATGGCCTAAAAGGTCCTTGAGTGGTACTATAAATATTTACATTTATCAATTTTATTCTGTGTATGTGCACACATGTGCGTGTGTTTGCATATCGTGTCACATGAAGGTCAGAGGACAACTTGTAACAGTCAGTCTTCTCCTTCTACTATGTGGATACTGGGGACTGAGCTCAGGTCATCAGGTTTAGGGACTGAGCTCAGGTCATCAGGTTTAGTGGCAAGTGCCCTTGCTCACTGAGCTGTTTCACTGGTCCTTCACTGGTTCAGGAATCACTGTATTACATACTGTTTTGTTGTTAAGTCCATTAATTTACATTTAGTACTCATTATAACCCCTTCAAAGACCTATTCTTCAAAATTAAACTTTAGAAACTGCTTTAATTCTTAACAGAAATGGAGAGATGGCCAAGGAGACAGGCTAGACAAACTTGTGAAAATGATCACTGCCCCAGTAACTTTCACTTCATAAGTTCACAAACATTAAATGCAATTTTTAGAGATTGTCTAAAATTATATATCCCACACTGACTTCAAGAAGCTTTAAAAACTGCCAACCTTCAGCTTTTTGTAGGATTTTCATGGCCTGGTTCAGCTGGCCTTGCCCTATCAGTGCACAGGCAGCATTGTAACACAGCTCATGTGTGCCTTCTTGCAGACCCAAGTTCTCCTGTCAGAGAGAAAACTGTCAGTCAAACAGTAACTAGGGGTCCTCTTTACGCTGTATGGAGCAGAGGAATACTCACTGGAACCACTTTTTCCCAATTGCTTTGAGCTGCAACAACTGCGGAAAGGTTGGTTTTCCTCTCCTCGTCATAATCGTCCTGCGAGTTCCGGACAAGGTCTCTATACACGGCCAAGCACTGGTCGTAGCGCTCTAAGCGGTACAGCTGAGGGCCAGAGCACAGAGGTCACAGGTGACTAACGCTTTCTAGAACCAGTAAGTGAGGAACATAGAAACATAATATGAACAAGCCAATGGTTTACCTTTTATCTTTATATTTTCAACTAGTTTTGTGAGCTAATGTTTTTTTAAAAAATGACTTGCAATGAATCTTTATTATAATAAACATTTGTAGGTGTGATTATATTTAGAAAAGCAAGTTCTTTACCATAGTTACATGCCCAAAGGCTGTGAAAGAAAGTGCTCTATAGAAGTCTATGCTGTTACCTCAATTACAATGATGACACCACACAAAATGATTACTAAGTGCCAGTAAACAGAAGAAAAATTAAATGCTAACTAAAGACTTAAAATTTCCTAGAAGTTCACTATACATATACACCCTTGTACTTTCTGTTTCTCAGAAATCAGGTGTCGCACACAATGACAGTAGTACAAAGTTTATACAACCTAAGTCTTGCTTCAGTCAAGTTGTTCTTAAAGGAAGGTAACAGGACTGGGCGTGTGGCACATGCCTTTAATCCCAGCACTCAAGAAGCAGAAGCAGGCAGATCTCTGTGAGTTCAAGGGCAGTCTAGTCTACACAGCCTACAAGTTCCAGGCCAGCCAGAGCTATAACCTGCCTTAAAACAAAAAACCAAACAACAAGGGCAGTAACAGCTGTTCCTCTGGATCAGTTAGTCCCCTATGTATACAGAGCCTGGTTTCCTTACCCTGTAATTACCCAGTCTACATCTCTGTCCTCTCATAATTAACAGCACTTTCAGATCAGGCTTAATTTTGTCTCAAATCCTTTAAGAATATTTTCAGGGGCTGGAGAGACTGCTCTGTGGTTAAGAGTACTTGTTGTTCTTGCAAAGGACCAGGATTCGATTCCTAGCACCTGCACGGTGGTTCACAACCATCTGTAACTCCATTGGCCTCTGATACTGTCTTTTGACCTCCATGGGCACAAAGCAAACATGTGGTGCACATACTATACATGGAAGCAGAATACTCACACATATATAAAAATGAATAAATCTAATTTTAAAAAAATTTCAAAGGAGTATTTTCATAAGGCATAGTTTTACAAATAAAATACATATTATATTGCAGAGAAAGTCCCCCAAATTCCTATCCTTCATAATCATCCTATTTTAAGCTTAGAATTCTAGTTAATACTAGAAATACTGTTTCACCTATGTACATAGCTCACTGGCCTTTACCTTTCCAACCAGAAATCAAAGTTCATACAATGACCCCGAGTCTTAGCTTATAGACTATTACACACACAGCTCTTCCAGGGAAGAGCAAGAACACGGACTATATGGAATATGTCCAAAACTCAAGAACAGGTTTGGTGGCTAATTTTGTCAAGCATCAGCATGGGCTGGGTTCCCCCGTCCCTGCTCCATGTTACGGGGAAGGCCATGCTTACTTGGGATGACTGTCAAGAGGTATTTAAGGCAGTAATTACCACTTGTCCATAAAGCTCCTTCAGTTTGTCTGTCTGCTGGTTGGCACTTTCTATTGTCTTCAAGGCATTTTCAATTCTGTTCAGCCTGTACTCGCAATATGCCTTCTCAAAGGAGAGAGAGTTACTGAAGGAAAAAATAAGACAAAATAGCATGTGATCATTACCTAATAATGTAACACTCTGTATTACATTGCTTTAAGTCAGTGGTTCTCAATCTGTTGCTTGTGACCCCCAAAGACCATCAGAAAACAGGTATTTATATTACAATTCATAATAGTAGCAAAATTACAGTTATGAAGTAGCAATGAAAATAATTTCATGGTTGGGATCACCATAACACGAGGAACTGTACTAAAGGGTCACAGCATTAGGAAGATTGAGAACCACTGCTCTAAGCACTTGATACATGTTAATCTATTCAATAGTCCCAACAAAGCTTTGTGACTTGCCTCCCAAATCACAGGGACTCTTACAGTGGCACAAAGTACTACATCCATTTCCTCATCTACTCTTCTTTTTATGAATATCAACAAAACTACTGGTGTTTTGAAACAAGTATTAAAGAAGTCAATCATGGACTAGCTAAATACATGATTGCCTTAGATACAAAGACAATACAAATACTCAAATGGTACATCTTGACACTCAGTTGGTAAGAGTCCTTGCCTAGGATATACAAAGCCCTGGGCTCTATGCCCAGCACACCACAGCTGGATGTGGTGGCCCACGCCTGTTATCTCAGCACTAGGAAGTACAGGCAAAGATCAGAAACCTAAGCTCTCCCTCAGCTACCTCAGGAGCTTGAGGCCAGTCTGGGAGACATGAGAGGCTGTCTCCAAAGAAAAAAGCTTCTTAAATCTACCTAATAAAATAAGCTATATGATGCTTCTGTTTTGGTTCACAAACCAAATAATTATCAAAGAAAAAAATAATTAGAAGTAAAATATTGTATTTATAATTAAGTAACTGGCAAAGATACAAGCAAACCAGTAGCATTTAAATACTCAGATTTAAAACTCACCTGCACTAATATCTAAAATTCATTTAGAAGTTTCACCCAAAATCTCCCACCCAGAAAAAATTTATCAAAGCAAATGTAAAAAAGTAACCATTCAGGAAGTTCAAGCTCTGTGAAATGATAAATGAAATAAAAAACAAAAACAAAAACAAAAACCCACCAATAACTGAAAACAAACAACTGAAAGACCTTGGCCTAAACAACTGATGGAGTTAGGGCCAGAGGTCAGGCTAAGGTTGCCCCATCATCTTAAAGCCTTCTATCAATTTAGATGTTTCTATGCTCTAAACTTATTCATATCTATTTGATAGATACATGACTGTTTTCTCCCTCTATCCTCCCTCCATGAACTATTAGTTGCCCCCTTCCCTGAACCCCACCTTTGGAAAGAGGGTCTTAGATGGCCTCCAACCAGAAATTGGCCTCAGCTTCCTGAGTGCAGGATTACAAACATAAATTGTATATATCTGCCTCTTCTCACACTTATGTTCTGCATTCCTATATGGTTTGTTCCTTCTTAGCAGTTCAAAAGGAAGACATCTGGGACTGGAGCACTTACCTGTAATCCCATCACCCAGGAGGCTGAAGTAGGAGAATTGGAAGTTTGAGACCAGCTTGGGCTACACTGTGAGTTCCAGGCTAGCTCAGATTAGATCCAGAACAAATAAACAAGCAAATACACAACAAAGAAAATCCAGAAAAACAGGAAAAAAACAAACAAAAAACCCAAAAAACAAAAACTCAAACCAAAAAGTCTAAGAAATGCTTCCAACAGCACAGCAGAACAGACCAAGGGTCACTACTGCTTCTTCCAATCTTCCAATTTCAGAAGGACCAATGACAAACAAAACCAAAACCAAAACCAAAAAAGAGGGGAAAGAAAAGTAGGTCAAAAGTAAGCGACTAGTGGAAGAAAACAATGGGAGAGGTTACACAACTCTAACAAAAGTATTTCTAGTAACTGTACAACTAACTGAATCACTTACTTGGCTAACACTTTGGTGTGAGTATTGATGACATTCAAGGCTTCTTTGAAACTTCCATTCTGGATAAGGCAAACAACTTTACAGTGCAGGGCAGTTACATCATCCTTGTTAATCTGCAATACTAGAGAACAATTTTAGGAAAGTCAATTTTAAACCCATGCCTTTCCCCCATTTTTACTAAGTAAAAATGGCAATACAGCTTGCCTAACATAGGTGAGGCCCTAAGTCCAATTTCCAGCATTGCAAAACAAAAAGTACAATGTAGACACGATTTATCCTGTGGAAATGTTCCAAAGAAACACTCAAAATTTCCCTTTCCCATAAGGAGATCGGAGAGA